>VDFB02099456.1:0-28836 GCA_007258455.2 Sequoia sempervirens | reverse complement strand
ATTGATAGTGAGTGATACCACATGCATAGAGGAAGGAGAAGGGAGATTCTTTCCTAACAATCCTAACTCATTCCAGCTAGTTGACTATCAAAATCTATAAGAAGAAGAAGAAGAAGATCCACACCCTTTGCTGATGCATATCCTAATTTGATTAGTTTTGAAGTCTCCTCTGAAGATAAAAATTAGCTTGAGAACCCATTTTCTTTGGAACAACATCAAGCATGCATGGGTGATGCAAATAGGAACATACCTAACCAACCAACTTTTCCTTTCCCTATTTCCATCATAATAAAGTTGACAACATCAAGAAAATTCCTACCTCGGTACTCCCAAAGTTTTATGGACTTGTCACAGAAGATCTAGATACCTTTTTATTTGTTTGACATACCATGTGAGGCATTATACTACTAATGCCCATAGGCCTAAGCTATTTCCTATCACTTTGAAAGAGGCTACATTAAGATGGTTCATTTTCCTAGGAAGAGATTGTGTGGAAAATTGGGAAGAAAAAAAAAAAAAATTCCTTAAGAAATACAAGGAATATTGCAGAGGTATTGACATGAGAGGAGGTGACATTTTCATGATGTAGAAAAAGGAAGATGAGAGCCTGGAAGACTACATTGCAAGGTTTCTATTTTTCCTACAAAAATATCCACACCATACGCTTAATGAAGACTCATAGAAGTTGTTTTTCCTAAGAGGAATCAATGATAGCTACATTGATGCCTTGGATCTTATGGGAGGAGGAGATATTTCCCAAGTTCCTTAGGAGGATATCAAGAAAATATGCCGAAACTACTTTAGGGTAGCTTCAAAGAAAGGGAGAGCTTACCAATCTTCCATGGGTAAGTCAACTAACAGCTGAGTCTCAAGAATGGAGATTACTCATTTACTGGCAGACTTCAAGCAAGACATTATCAATAATCTAGTTACTCAGCTAGATACACTTCATGCCAAGAAGAAGCAAGAGGAGGCAGAGGTAATGTTGACAGAGTATTGCCCCCACTGCATGTAAGATGGTAGCTAATCTTTGAAAGCAAGCAGTTCCACCTAAGTTCAAGCCAAGATCCAGATTGAAGAAGACCAAGTCTACTTCATGTTGCACAAAGGAAGCCTTGGGTTCCAAGAGACAAGGTATGCCACTAGATCTACTATCCCATTTTGGGCCATATTTCAATTCCTATTCCTTTGGTAACCAATGGCAGCCCCCATATCCACCCATTTATGGAGGATATCCACTGCATCCTTGGAGTAACCCTCCAAATGCTTGGCCCAGTCATCATAGCTCTCCACCTCAGTGGAAAAAACCTCAGGTGAATTGGAAACAATTTCAAGGACATTGGTAGCCACCTCTAGGAAATTGGCAGCAAACAAATCAATGGAGAGGAGGGAAGAAATGCCTCACCGCATAAACTACATGCAACCACCTTCAGCCCCAAATAAATATTATAATGCCTCCACCTAATTAACTCTAACCAAATTCACCTAAACCTACTCAACTACTCAAATTTCACACCCAATCCGAACTAACAAACCACAACAACAAAATGTTTACTCAATGATTCAAATCAATTCCCTCCATATGCTGTGAGTGTAAGTGATATCCACTTGTGTTTAGGTACTACTCTACCAGCCCCTTCCAAGCCCATTATCATTGAGCTCCCTATGGAAGAGGAAGATAAACCTCTTAATGATCCCATTCAACCTAGTATACCTAAAAATCCTGAACCAGTCCAAGTCAAGCAGACCAAACAAGATCCACCATTTCCCTCAGAGATTGAAGTTAAGCAAAAAGAAGGCAAGGAGGATACAACTTTTGATATCTTGATCACCTCGCTATTATACGTGGTCTAGATACCTCTATTTCAAGCCATAAGATGTTCAAATCTACAAGGAAATCAAGGAGGCGTGTCTTAAGAGGCTAGGTAGGAAAAAGAAGGACCCAACTACAGTTCATGTAGTAAAATAGCTAGCTGACATCATGCTAGGAAAAGTGACTATTCCCAAGTATAATGACCCAGGCAGTCCTATGGTAGTAGTTGTTATAAACAAAATCCAAGTAAATAATGCTCTAATTGATTTATGGGCAGCAATAAATGTAATGACCAAAGACATCCCACAACAACTAAATATAGCAAGCATGAGATCTAATCCTACTATCTTGCAGCTTGTTGATAGCTCTACTATTAAGCTTGATGGTGTAGTGGAGGATCTCGTGGTAGTTCTAGACTCTTGGGAGTACCCAGACTCTTTATGATTCTTTCCCAAAGCTACTACACTAGGAAGGATCCCATTATCTTGGAAGGCCATGGTTGAAGTAACCTAAAAATGCACATTGGATGTCGGTCGCGACATGACCATTTTAGATGGGAGGAGCACTAAAAGTTTTTCTTTATCCTGGGCTTGCTCAACCATCTCATGATGAAGATAATCCCATATGGCCAAATGTTGGTGAAGAGGCCGAGGAAGTTAACTATGTGGCACAACTTATGATGTTGGGTAGAAGCTCTTTCATGCAGCTCCAAGATGAGGATGAAGTATTGGCTAACATCCTTTAGAACCATTGTGAAGTGGAGGAAACATCATCTTCTCATTTTGCTACTCCAATCAAGACACTTTTGCCTGCTCTTCCTGCAGCCACTGTTCCTACAGACGTTCTTCTTGCAGATGCTCTTCCTGTAGCCACTGTTCCTACAGACATACTTCCTATAGCCACTCTTCCTACAACCATCGTTCCTACAGACAAACTTCCTGCAACAACAGGTATGTCCCATACATTGCTTCCATATGAACTAAAGGTAGCAAGTGTTAATGAAGCAGCCATGATAGAGTTAACTGCACAAGCGCTAGAAGGAAAATATTTGAATGTTAATAGTAAATTAAATGAAGAACAACAATCAAGCACACAAACGCTTTGGCGACCCATCATGAATTTGTAAGGGGACATCATGATATGAAGGGATTGGATCCTAAACTTTGTATTAATGTACACGCATATCGCACCCTAAGAAGAAACAAAGAAGAATTAACCCTGCACTAAGAGAGATTGTGAAAGGAGAACTACAGAAATTACTAGATATAGGATTTATCTACCCCATTTTAGATAGTTAGTGGGTGTCTCCATTAGTGATTGTGCCCAAGAAGGGAGGGAAATGGTGAGTTTGCGTTGATTATAGGGAACTTAATGCTGCCACCAAGAAGGACCACTTTCCTTTACCCTTCATTGATCAAGTTTGGGACACACTTGCAGGAAAGCAATACTTTTCTTTTATATATGGATTCAGTAGCTACAACCATATCCAAATTGCACCAGAGGATTAGGAGAAGACCACATTTACCTGTCCATGGGGGACCTATGCCTATTTGTACTTCCATTTGGTTTATGCAACACACCGCGAATCCTTCGTGAGGGCGTCATTAGCATCTTCCTCGTATTATCGCATTGCATGGAAATCTATATGGATTACTTCACCACTTATGGTGTTGATTTTGATCAAGCATTGGAAAATATCAAGAGAGTTCTATAGAGATGTGATGATCAAAACTTTTCCTTAAATTGTGAAAATTGTTTCATGATGATGCAAGAGGGTGTAGTTCTTGGCTACTGCCATCTCCCATAAGGGAATCTTTAGATCTTGCAAAGATTGAGGTAATCAACCGCTTCACACCCTAAAACAAAAAAGATATTTCTTTAATATGCAGATATTACAGGAATTTCATCAAGGATTTCAAAGTAAGGTAGTAGCACCATTACACCCTTCTCTCACTAAAGATGCTTAATTTCAAAGTGGACCCAAGCCCACGCGGCATTTTGACTTAAAGGCAACTTTCGACTCATGCCCTATACCCAAAGGGCCTAATTGGGAGCTTCCTTCCACATCCATGCCGATGATCGCATTATTCCATAGGAGCAGCCTTTAGGAAAAAAAAAAAGGAGCTGCTGAAAATGCCATTTTACTCTTGTCAACACAAATTTACAAGGAGCCGAATTCACCATACGCTGACAAAAAAGAAATACCGGCAATAGTCTACGTAATCAACAAATCGACATTACATACCAGATACCAAATCTCTTTGTGCAATAATCGAATCATGAAGCCGATTAGATATCCGCAGCATGAATAAACCTTTGATCACAGTTAGATTGGAAAGATGGTTATTGTTGATGCAAGAATTTGATATAACCATTGTGGATAAGCTAGGGAAGGCCAATGTTGTTGCAGATTTTCTTTCAAGGCTAACTACATCAGAAGATAATCAACCCATAGATGACTCTTTCCCTGATGAGCATCTATTCTCCCTCAATGTACAAACACCCTGGTATGCTGACATAGCCAATTACTTGGTCACGGGTAGAATTCCTTCTCACTTCTCTCTAAGAGAGAAAATGGCACTCATTGAAAAATATTTTCCTTTCTCTTGGATTGCTGGATATATTTTTTATATTGGACCTAACCATGTCATGAGGAGGTGAGTAAATATACATATGAAAGTTTGTATGCATGTCACAAATTAACCATGTGGTATACCTTGTAGCCAAGAGGACAATAATGAATGTTTTGAACATAAGATATTACTGGCCAACACTCCACAAGGATGCAGGAAGGTATACCCAAAAATGTGATAGATGTCAAAGAATGAGCAGACCAACCAGGTCTGATGAGATGCCACTATTCCCTCAGGTAGTAATCACACCCTTTGACAAGTGGGGATTGAATTTTGTGGGACCCATTGACCCTCCATCAAATGGTAAGTCATATATTGGTACGCACTGATTATGTGACAAAATGGGTAGAAGTTAAGGCCATGCAGCATGCAAGGGATAACAAGGTTGCAAAATTTCTTTATGAAGATATTTTCACAAGATATTGAGTCTCAAGAGAAATAGTGACTGATCAAGGGGCACAATTCACATCAACCCTTGTTGCAGCACTAGTTAATGAGTACAACATAAGGCACAAGAAGTCTACTCCTTATGACCCACAGGATAATGGCCAAGTTGAGGTAACCAATAGAGAGATTGAAGCCATTATGACTAAAATAGTAGCTATTCATAGAAAGGATTGGGAAAACAGATTACCACAAGATTTTTAGGCCCATAGGGCAACCTGGAAAACAACTACAGGCTTCACTCCATTTGAGTTGCTGTGTGGAAAGACAACTATGATGCCAATTGAATTTGAATATAAGACTCTACAAACTGTAGTAGATTTAGGGATGGATATTTCTGAGGTACAAAGAGAAAGAATCATACAGCTAAATGCTTTGGATGAGATAATAAGAGCAGCCCTGCAACATACAAAAGTGGTGCAGAATCAGAGAATCAAGTGGCATGACAAATTTATCAAGAACAAGAAATTCCAATCAGGAGATTGGGCCCTACTCTATGACTCAAGATACCAAGACAATGTAGGAAAATTGCAGACAAGGTGGCTAGGACCATATGAAGTTGTTGAGTGAAACATAGATTTTTGGGACCCTATGGACTACTCTTACACTTCTAGGGTTTTTCACCTAAAAGGAGAGAGATAGGGCCAAAAATGCTAATGTATCACTCAAATTAGGATATGTATGATGTTATATGATGTAAATGAAGTTAACTAAATGCAATGGATTAATCTAGATAATTGAAAATGAATGCAAAAGTGCAATTACAACTATGTTTGAAAACACATTGTGATATGCAAATAATTATGTAAATGAAGAAATTATGCAGAACATAAAGTACACGGATAAATCTGAGTGCACCTAGGTGAAATGTGAGTTGTTTGGAGTGTTCTAGATGTTGGTGAAATTCACTGATTTTTCACAGTGGGACTCATTCGCCCAGGGTGGCGAATCAGTCCACCTACTAGTGAAAAATTGTCGGGAGCTAGTTTTTGTCTGTTCGGATCTGAAATCTGACAAAACTCAAGTTTCTAGTCCTAAGGTGGAACTCATTTGCCATAGGTGGTGAATTAGTCCCCCCCATTTTTTTTGAAAAACTAGGAGACAACTCTTCAACACCAGATCTAAGAATGTCTGCTTGTTGGGTTGTCGAAGTCAAATTTGTTGAAAATGGACAAATAACTCTCTCCAAGCTTGGTTTTGACTCAAGTTGACTTGAAGCACCTAGTTGACTTGAAAATCACTTTTCAACACCTAATAAACTGTCAAATCGGCAAACAAAAGGGCTGTAAACAAGCAAAAGGGGAAAAATGATTAGGGGTTAGTGAATAGGGGTTTGCCTTGGTCAAACCCCATTTTTGGTAATTAAACCCTTGAAAAGATAATGTAATGAAAGAGAAAGATAAACTAATAACATGAAAATGCTATCAACTCACCTAACTCTTGATAATGCAAATCTGAAGTAATGTCAATGGCTGCTTCAAAGTGCTTGAATAGTGCTTGAATGCTTAAGTGAATAGGTGGATAAGTGAACTTGATGAATGGGGGTTAAAATGAGGTGAAAATCACTTATTTTACAATTATTGTGCCTTAGTATCCATTCATACCTCATCACAGGTGACATCAAGTGATTTTTAATAAAAATCCCAAAAGGAAAAATTTGAAATATTTTAAATTTGGGGCCAAGGGGGACTCATATCCACCTATGGCGAATGGGTCCCAACTAGGACCTAAAAACATGTGTTAGGAAAAATGTTATGTTTAATGTTGTTTTTCGGGATAATATGCAAAAATACACTTAATTACAACTTATGAGGGAATAAAGAGACCAAATAAAGTATGAGAAGGGTGTAAATAGGGAAAATATGCCTAGAAGAATGTGAAAGCTTGTTAAAAGACTTTACAAAACTTCAAAATAGGACTTGTTGATGAGTGAAAAGGTGAATTTTAGGTAAAATGCATTAAATAGAGTCTAGAAGAATGTAGAAATGTCTTACAACACTTCACAACACCTTCACAAGATGTCATTCTTTGAGTTTTAATACCTAAATAAGCATGTTCAAGCTATGATACAACATAAAACTAGAGCAACATAGTTCCAACACCATGAAACAAGACCTAAAAGGCCATGAAAATGACAAGGGGCCATTTTTCTACGACACACTGAGGTCTTTCCTAATGGAGTTGTTCAACTTACTACCATTGACCCTGTCAGGTTCAAATTAATTGTCAATGGTCATCGCCTCAGATTATATCACAAGCCAACTTCCAAAGAAGAGTTCCTGCAACAATTCATCCAACATTCAACACTTGAGTTTCCTGCAGCTGAAGGAAATGGACCTAGCGTCCCTCCTTCTGGCTAATTAAGGTACACACTCTCTCATAATAAAGACTTTCACTTACGTGGAAGTCCATTTCTTCACCCATCTGCCCATCCACCCATCCATCACTACCTTTCTCTCTCTTCCATCACTTCATTCCACCTCACCTCACTCCACTTCATTTTCATTAATTGCTTAATTTATTCCCACAAGGCGAGCGATACTTTCTCCATGATCTCTTAAGGGTGTTCATTTAATCACTATAAGTTAGTATAGAAGTTTACATAAAATGTCATCATTCCTTGTCAAATCACCACTCCCATCTCGCATGTGTGGACACATGTCCAAATTTAGGTTGGGGGGAGGAGAAAGAAAACAATGTAAATATATTGCCCATGTGTCAATTTATGCTAGGCTACGTCAGAAAATTTAAAATGAGCTGATTTGAAATCTGAGTGAGAGGACGGCTTGCATGTGTGAAGTGACATTAACTGCAGCTACCATTTCTTCCCATCATAATTTCCCTTTATTGCTCCTTTTCTTACCATTATTTCCCTTGTCGTAATCTTGAGTTGCAAGCAAAAAGGTGAACACAAAAAAGAAAATTCAATCAATATTGGCATTGGAAATTTAGCAAGTATTGCAGGAAAGTGAGCTTGACTTTCATACAGGAATTGTAGGAAAGAAGTTGCAAAGCATTTGTTTGATTGCAAACAATGGGAGGTGGGTTAATTCAAAATGAACCCATGGTGCATGATGTTTTATTGCAGGATGCACAATACCTAGCCGAATTTAGAAACTGCAGATGGTCAAATTACTTCCTGAAGCTGGATGACTTTGATGAAAGCATATTTTCCCTTGAATTCACCCAGACATTTTCTGAAGGGAAAGCCACAGTAAAAGGGTTGGAAGTTGTGGCAATTGAGGAAAGAATTACAGAGGTCACAGGGTTACCGGCTGATGGAAAAAATTACCCTACCTCCAGAGATGCCAGATCATCCAGGGTCGAATTTACGGAGCTGAATGACCCCCCATTGAGCATTGATAAATAGGGTGCAAAGAGAATGTCTCTGCCTGAGCCATGGAATCAGATAACCATTTATGTTATCAAATACATCACTTGTGAGGGTCGCCAGTCAAATTTGCATTCCGTACACTTCAAGCTTTTGAATCACATGAGGCACAGAAGGAGGATGAATGTGCCCAATGTGCTATACAATCTTCTCTCAATCATGGCGGCCAAGACCCAAAAAGGTAGGGATAATTCTGTTTCCCACCATTGTCTAATTAAATTGTTGGTTGAAAATTCTCTACATGATGTATCTGCAAATAACCTGGGAAGAATTTATAAATGTTGATCAAATTAGACCTGAGCACTTGCAACCTAGGGCTTTACCTCAACTCCATAGGTCTAGTAGGAGATTGAGCACGGTTGAAGCCTCTCTTGGTGCTTCAACCTTTGGTGCTAGCTGGTGGCCATGAGGAAGCATGAGAAGCCTCTAGGAAATCCAAAGACCAACTAAGGCTACGTAGTTTGAGAATAATGCCGCCTCCCTTGTGAAGCCCTAAACTGAGGTGAAGGACATCCAGCGAGGGACCTTGAAGCTCAATGAGGCGGAGAATGTTGAAGAAGAGAGATATATTTGGGAGAGCAAAAAATATAACACTAGCCAATCTTGCTAACATTGTAGAAGAGTTTGAGGAAAATTAGGATTTCCTGCAGCAACAACTAGAACTAGAGCAAGAGTTCCTGCAGCCACAACAAGAACAAGAACGAGAGTCCCTGCAGCAAAAGGAGAAAGAAGAAACAATATCCCTGCAACCAGAGATAACTGGAAAGCCTGAGTCCATGCAGATAGTGCCATATGAGGAGCCGCTATCGACAAAAAGACTGGTAGGAATTCATAATCCTCCCGGTTTTACAGTACATGCAACAATTTTGAATTTGTGGAGAGAAATACAAAGAAGGGAGGAAGAATGGAGAAAGGAAAAACATAAATTGAAGAAGGAAATTCAAAGGAAGGATGAGGAGATAGAAGATAAAGATGCAGAAACTACCGCCCTGAAGCAGAGGGTGGATGATATGGTAGCTTTGGCACCACAAATTTTGGAATGTAGGACCCCTCCAAGGGTCTACGCTCTGCTCTTGAAAGAGAAGTATCTCTCTTTTAAGCTGCCAAGGATTGCCTCAGGTTTGAATCCTTCTATTGACACCCCTATGGAATTTTTCAATGCTTATAGGATTGTCTCCCCTGAAATGAAGAATTTGCTGTGTGAGTTTTATTTTCATAATTTTGTTGTAACTCAAGATCATGATTGGAACCTGCTCTTGTATGTTGGGGATGTCCAATTGAGGGAATTTATGTCTTGGGTAAAAAATGAGATTAGTTGGTGACAACAACATGGAGCTTATAAGCAATTGGAGTCTGATATCCCTCTGCCCATTAGAGCTAAATCAAGCAACCCAAGGGATATTTACAGAGAATGAAACAAAATGATTCTTAGACCTAGTTATGGCAACGAGATTATGCCTTAGATTGAGGCAGTTTATAGTGAGTATGAGGTAAAGACAACAACAAAGGAGGAAACTATGAGAAGATGTCTATCACAAAGATGGAATAGTCTATCTGATGAGCTGAAGCAGGCTGAGCCTCATTCCATCCACAATTATGCTACAACACTAAAGAGGATTGACAGGTATATTTAGATTGGGAGAACATAGGGGTGGTCTTGGCTTCCCATGACTTTCTAGCCACCCATGCTCATGTGGCCCATGCCAAACTTTAGATTCTACCAGCTTGACATTGCTATAGAAAGGAAGAGATGGAATAGATTTGACAGATTGGGAGGATTCTATTGGGATCTTGATTCACGCACTACAACCATTGATGTTGGACATCTATCAGTTGCAAATTTTAGAGCTTTGACCAAGCAGAAGAACAACCCTTCCCTTGCTGGAGGACCAGCAAGACGTTAGGTTGGGGGGAGTGATGAGCCTAGTTTTTGGTCCAATTTTGGGTAGAATCTATAGTTTATTTGCTAGTATATGTCATGGACTTTAATGTTAAATGTCGGTATTTTCATAATGTTTCCCTCAAACTATTGATATTGGACTTAATCCTATCTCTACAAGCTTTAATGACATTTGGCATAATATGTGGATTATCTATATTGATTTTGCATGTGGTTAATGAATGTTCCTTAAGGTGGTTATAAATGTGCAATTATTATGCGTACTGAATTTACCATGCATATTTAATGTGCTAAGTTAAGGAAGACATTGCCAGCTAGGCATGCACCATAACATCCAACAAAGGAATCGCTCCAAGTCAAAGGAGGCCAATGACAAAAGATTCTTCATGCAATTGAATGTAACCACCTTGTAGTGGAATTTAATGATCAAGCATGCATGGGCATTATTGCTGAGATGAATCTACGTTTAGACCTGCATGTCTGACTAGATTCCATACACGCATAACTGCCATTGTTCCATTTCCTTTGTTTTCCCTAAATGGCATCCTCCTAGTCGTGGAGTTGACTACCTCGTTTAGCTGTTAGTATAAATAATAATATGATGCTCCTTCTTCAGGAGGTTGCACGATTTGATATTGTACTTGCACTCTCCAGTTTTCAATAATACAGATACATTACTCTTTTGCACTCATGATTCACAATGAATAAAATAAAGTTATGAGTTCGAGCATTTGAGTTTTCATTAGTTTTAGAGGATACTTATCCAAGGGGGCCCACTTGGTGAGTAATCCGTCTTCTTAGTTTAGCATTAGTTTAGTATTACTTTCTATTTAGTACTTAGTTAGAAATATGGCATCGACTGTTCCTACATCCACTAGAATTTCATTTTGTGACTGTTCTTGTAGCAAAAGCAGACAAAGTAGTGCCCTGTTTGTTGCTCATATTTTTATTCATGTTATACATTTCAGCATAGCATAGTCGTTGGTTGATGTTCAACATTTGTTTCATTCCTTTTCAAGCAATTTACTTTTAGTATTGTGTTGCTTAGTTGTAGAATGGAATGGCTACTTTGAGTTCCTAGTGCACATACTATGTTGACCCATTTCAAGTTCATGTCCCTGGGTTGACAAGTTAAATGCACCTTCATGATGATTGAAATAGCTATTCAGGTTAGATGCCCAATCTTTGAATCATGGATGTAAAGGCTTAGTTATTAAAATCATTGTAGGAGGCCAACATCCGCTTTGCGCTAAACCTTGTGCTTTTCCTATTTGTGTCATTTTGTAGCGTGATGTGTCTAGAAACTAGTGCATCGTGTAGATGTCTACGTGCCACACTAGCGTCTTGTGATGTTTCAACATTCAAATGACCACCTTCGAGCATGTTCGCCACTTGTCAACTAATTTTTTTGGTGGTAACGGCTACAAACGCCTTGTAACCGACTGGGAAGCTTCTTTTCTCTCTTTAAAAGTCATGTTTTCAACTCATTTGATCTCTAGCTTCACTCTAACTTCTCTCCAAATTTGGCTTGTTGGGTTCTACCTTGAACTCTCACACCCTTACAACACCCTTTGTAACACTCTTGGCTCTTGCATCTATCCTTGTCTCCCTCTTTGGCTTTTTGAAGCCTTGCAACCACATCTTCCTTGTCTTATGCTTGTGAGCATCTTGGGATTTCACACATCCCCTATGTATTGCATCTACATTTTGTGATACTGGTTCTCCTCCTCGAGTAGGGATCACTTTTATCACTCACACTTGGTGGCACAGATTCTACTCTTGAAGCGGTTTTTTCTTTCACCACACGCTTTGCCCATTTCGGTTTATTTCTCTGTATCTATTTGGCTATTTGTGGAGGTGGGGACACCAAAATGGGGGTTTCACTGAGGAAAACCCCTATACAGCCCCAACACTTTCTCCAGATCTTACCCATGCAGGTATTGAAGAAATTCACATGTTGGATGCTTCATCACTTGTGTGGTTGTGAGAATTTCCTTTCTACCTCCTATTCTCTTTATCATTTGTATTTCATTTTATTTCAACTTTATCATATTCTATTAATTTCCAATACTTTTGAAGTTATCAGTAATTAGATTGCTAGTAGTCGCTAAACTATTTTCTGTGACATTCTCACTTTTTGGTCCGTAAGGACACCGACGCACCAGAGAGATGCCAGTGCACTGTGCTGTCATTCGAGACTCGTGCTTTTGTCCTCTAGCTGAAAGCTTGTCAGTTTGTCTAGAGAATCTTCATGACCTACGCTTTCTGATTCTAGAACTCTTGTGTTGTTCCTTGAGGTAGTTTAGGGTAGTTAACTCTGCGAGGCTCTCTGAATAAAGAGGACTCGTGAGCCACAAATCCCCCTTCTCTACACTTTTATATTAAGTTTATGAATAGCTAAAGTATTAACCAAGTTTCTCCTCCTTTTGAATTTAGACCAAAAATCTACTCATTTTCCTTCCAATATATTTTTTTTCTACTATGTTATAGTCACCACCAACAACCAAAAATATCCTTATGATTATTGACCATCTAATTCCAAAAATATATACTTTCCATATACTTATTTGGGGCATACAATGAGTAGATGACAAAAACCTTATCATGTAAAGCCATCTCAATCCAAACAACTATGTTGCAAGAAGAAAGTTGACTATATTAAAAGAAAGAATAGGGTTAAGGAGGGTCAAGATACCCCCTTTCCCTTTTTCATATTTTTATAAAAATATACAAGCACACAACTAGACCACTCTATAATAACAATCCATATTGAACCCAATATATTCTACTTTCAACACGAGTAAAGAATCTAATCCTAGTCTAGACTTACACAAATACTTAAAAATATATTTCCTAACTTGGGATTCTATTCTTCTTATACTCTAGTTGATAATCTTCATCAAATCATTAAAAGGAAAATCCTTGCTAAAGAAAGGGATAATTCCTTCCCCTTTGTAGTGTAGAAAATTGTATACCTTTACAATTTCACACTATTTTTGGGTCCCTTAATTTATTGGACTTAATTAAGCTTCTAATTTTTTAAAATTTTGCATTCCAAAGCCTTATTTTTCCCGTTTTACAAAAGGAGAGCCAACATTTAATTAATGCATTTAATAGTTAAATCATCATGGAATATGTGTGTTCTAGACTTATAAGCCAGGACCCATTTTCCCATGGGCGAATGGGTCCCCTTTAAGTCCTAAGACCCATTTTAAAATATGTTTTTGGTGGTATTTTAATGACTCAAATTCAATTTGAAGTTGTCAGCTTTTGGAATCTAATTTTTGGGAAATTAGATAAACACCTTTAAATACATAGTCTTTTTATCATTTGAAATCTAACATGCATGATCAAATATTTTCAAGAGAAAATATCATTGTCAAGGGAATTCAAGAGAAGATTTATTGGTCATTTATTGCAGCAATCAAGATCCTAACATCATGCTCAAGTCTATGTGTGTTCATGTCACCTTGTGAAGGCTAATATGCATCATTGATCTTGAAGAATCCAAGCATTTCAAGTATCCAAATCCATCAAGAAAAGCAAGATCAAGTTCCTTGGAGTGATGTGTATGAATATATTCTTCTAAGGGAAGACAATAAGGGTGTTCAGTTGTAGCAAGCATTGTTCATTCATCATTTCTGTAAGAGAGGGGGACCAACCACACCAAGGCTCCAAGTCACAGAGAGCTGCGAGTGGAGGGATGACCTAACTTACCTCAAGCTAACATATGTTTGGGATAAGAATTGAGAATGAATAGCACTCTCAAGCGATTCTACCACTCTACTGATCTGAAAGTTTAAACGGGGCTAGACGAGCTGGTCTCTAGAGTTCAGAGTGTACCTCATATAACTCTCTGTTTGAAGATGCCAGGGTGGGTTTGAGATGACAACATGATGCACTGGCGTCTCTCTGGTGTGTTGGTGTTTGTACATCCAAAAAACCTACTATTGTCCTAGCTAGCTAGTTTTAATGAAATACACAGAATTATGAAGTATGAAAAGTAACTATGTAAATGATAAAGCAAGTAAATGAAGACAAGGGCGATGGATATCAACTCACTAAAGCTCCAGTTCGCCAGTGAGCTCCACGCACACATTCATCTACACACAAGCAAGAGGGAAAAAATGTAGGGTTGTATAGGGGTTTGCCTCAGTGTAAAACACCAAAAAACCTACTATTGGCCTAGTTAGCTAGTTTTAACGAAATAAACAAAATTATGAAGTATGAAAAGTAACTATGTAAATGATAAAGCAAGTAAATGAAGACAAGGGTGACATATATCAACTCACTAAAGCTCCAGTTTTCTAGTGAGCTCCACACACATGTTCATCTACACACAAGAAAGAGGGGAAAAATGTTGGGCTGTATAGGAGTTTGCCTCAGTCAAACCCTCACTTTGGTGTTTCCACCTCCATGGACAACCATAAAATCCATGAAGTAGAAAGTACAATGAAGGAAATGAAAAGGAAAGTATTGAACACTACAAAAGATGCTATGCTACTCTATCAAACCACAAAAGGAAAATGAAGTGATACCACCTCCACCCAAAGGCTCTCAAGGCTAATGAAGGGAGAATGCAAGCAACGAGCTTGGAAAAGTCAGCACGGGCACAACGGTGATGAAGGGAGGTCTTGCAAGACTCCAAACTCACAAATTCTATGGTAGCACCACACATACAAGGATGGAATTGATGAAGTAACAAGTTTGCTTGTTGCAATGCTCAATGCATTTGTGGAAAAATGCTTGAGGGAATGTGATAGATTAATAGAGGATGAATGAATGAGTGTGTAGAGAATTAATAAAGAGATGAAGTGATAGTGAAATGGATGCATTTGAAGACCAAAATGGAAGAGAAAAATCCATTTTCAGGTTGGTTGGTCGCATAGAGGCATTAGTGCACCACACAGATGTCTGCACGCCGCACTCACGTCCCTTACGAAAATTCCCCCATTGACACACAAAACACACACCAAGTGGATGGATTTTGGATGGGTGATGTGGAAATTTTCCTCTGGGTTTGATTTTCTAAGGTGAGAGTATGCAAAAGGGGAATTTATGCAAGGGGTGAAAATTCACTCCTATACATTTTCCCCCGACTTTAGCAAGCACGAGTATCAATGAGTGTTTGGTAAAGTAGATCAAAAAGTTAGAAATGTATACTTGAACCGTCGAGGAAGCAGACTGCGATCTAACAAAATCGAAAGTGTAGGGAAAGCAAAGGACTCCACATGTACTCTCTCTTGAGGAGGTTTGAACAAAAGGACTCCGTAGCTCTGTAGAACTACAAAGTTGAACAAAGTACATCAAAGGAATGCAAACCAACGATGAAAAAATCTCGTAGGATGCAAGCACTCCACAAGCCCTCAAACCTACAAATAAGGCATTCCCCCAAGTACTCTCTTATGAAGGAAGCCCAATGAAAGGGGACTCTGTAGAGTCAGATTGGAAAGCAACTTCATAGGAACACCTACAAAGAAACATGTTAATCCATAGATAAAACATGTTAGAAATCAAAAGGTAGCCACAAAGGAAAAAAATTGAAAGGCTTTCAAAGGGTTCCCTTAGGAACCCTTCAAAAGAAAAGGGTCTTCTCAAGGAACACACTATTTGAAAGTAGAAGAATATTTTTTGCAAATGAATTCAATCATCAAGGAATCCTTTCGAAAGATGTTCACTTCATCATGAAATTTGAAAGGAAGAAAATTCCCCCTCACGAGGGGAAGGTCAAGGCTTCTCCTGCAAGAAAAGATGCTCCCTCCTTGGAGGAAAGTTCTTCAAATTCTTTCTTTGTGAACCCATGACAAAGGAGACATATTCTGCTAGGGGTCCTTGTTGAGAATGCAATTTTTGAAAAAGTTTGCAAATATTTTTGAAAAAAGATTCATTGGCAATGAATACATTTTCTAAAAATTAAAGTTATCCTAATAGCCCCCCCTTAGGGTGGTGTGTGTTGAACACAAACGAACACAACATCCTAAGCAGAGAAAAACATGAATGAAAAAGTGATGTTGTGGCCCATGGGACATAGTGAGATGTCACCGTGGTAATGTTGTCGCACACACAAGGGAAAACACATGAACACCAAAACATCACAACTCAAGCAAAGAAGAGAGAAAGATAACCAAAATTATGAAAATAGATAATAAAACCACAAACAAAGGGCATAGGGGCAATTTGATATTTCGGGGTAAGAGTTGCTCATAAATATATATAAGTATAGTAATAGTATATAGATGAACTATCATCAACTCCCTACTATAATAGACCATATGAAGAATGCATGAGAAAAAAAAGTATAAATAAAAAATTGGGTCAACATGGAAGGGAAGCCTAAATGCCCCCAACACTTTGCATTATCCCCAATTTGTCAAAAATCAATACACATAATAGGGGAAGAATGATTCCACAAATAGAGGAAGGTTTTTGACACATAATCAATCCTGTATCCAAGAACCTACAAGGGTGACAAGGGTCATCTAGGAACACATAGCCCAAGCATGGGGGAACACATCACAAAAAAGACACACCTAATCTAAAGGTAAAGAAGAGGCGCCCCCTAACACTCATCAATCAAGAGGTCTTCTACTTCCCAATCTAGATCATTATATGGGGAAGTCAGATGATCCTGTAGTGGTGGAATGTTAAGGGGGGAACCCTCCAATCCCCCCACAATAAGAGCTAAGGAAGGAGACTCTTCGAGGTCTCCTCCACTCAATTCATGTGGAGCAAAGGTTAGCGATTTTGCGAAGATCGTTGATAGGGTCGGGACCTCATCCAAAGAGTTAAACATGCACTTCATAGGAGTGCCATGTGTTGCCTCAATGGATGAGGGAGGTGGATTCTGAGATTCACTGCTAGGCTCGTCGAGTGACTCAGGAGAAGTGACAAACTCAGGGGAAGCCGAAACTTCTTCCATCACAAGGACGACACATGCTAATGCAAAACCACCCTTTGAAGGGGGTGAACTCCTCTTTTGGCCCCCATTGCTAGCAGGGCCATTTTCTACTTTCTGCTTCATCGGGGGATGTGAACTCCCCACGGACGAGGCAAGAGGTGTAGAGGGATAGGAGAAAACCATGATGGAAACCACAAATTTTTTTGGCATGTCCACAATCTTCAAAAATGGTGGGATGTTTGGGAGGGACATCAAGAGAGGTAGATCGATCGAAGGAGCAATAAACATCTGCACTCTTTTAGGGTCAAGGGTGTTTACGCTTGTAGCAAGAGACAAAAGTGGCACTGAGGCTGATTGAACAGAAGTAGAGGGGATGAGAGAGGAGGACATAGTAGGATGCCCTTAAATAGGGGTTGTCGACTCCTCTTCCTTCCTTTGCAAAGCAGCCTACTTAACTGCCAAATCCTTTCACTAACGCTTGCACTCACGTGCAAGGAAGTTTTTGTGACTCTAGGAGCCAAAGACTAGAAGATGAGATGGAACAAAAGGCTCCTGCTCAACCATAGGAGTGTCCATCATGATCATCTCTGGTGGAAGCACAGACTCTTGGACTAGAGCTGGAGGAAGAGACTGAGAGGAGGCTGGAATAACAACGGGGGGAGTCAGCCCTAGCGCCTTAGCGATGGGCCTCTTCTCATTCACTTCCTTGGGGGAAGGAGCGGTAGGGGGCCATGGAGGCTGAGACATAGAGGATTCCCCACGGGGACCCTTCCTTCTACCATATTGAACAGGCCTAGGAAATATGGGTAGAACAAGAAGTTAAAATGCAAGACGCTTGGGCTTTCACCAAGCAAGCACCATAGGGTTCTTGCGCAAATGCAGAGTAGAATCCGATGATGCCGTAGTAGGGCGAGAGGAAGTAGTAGGCTGGACGGTGGAAGAGGAGGAAGAGGAACCTCAAGAGTGCTTCTCTTCTTCCCTTCTCTGGGCCATGGTGGCATCAATGTCAGCTTTCAAACAAGTCCTATGCAAGATGACACAGGGAGATGGAGGTTACCTCACCTTAGGTGTTAAGTGCCCCTTCTTATACTTCTCATAGGTCTAGTACAAGAGGTTCATCCTTGGTAGAAGCGAACCAACGAGTGTAGGCCAAAAGTGGTCCAGGGAATAGCTACCACGTGCAATCAAGGGTTTATAGTTGATGTCATGGATTACATGTATTGAACCCTCATGAATAAATTTTAGACATTTATGCACCACTGAGGGAATTGTATTCATTGTGACTAACTAGGGGATACCTAGTTTCACTTTGAAGAGCTTGAACTCCAGAATTATGTCAAAGAGAAAGTTTACTGACTTAGGTCCAACAAGGACCGACAAGGTAATGCTACCAAGGGGAGGTACAAAATTTTTTTTGTGTACGGATGGTACTTTCAGGTGCATCATACCCATCTTTATGCAGGAAATTGATCAACATAATCTCCTTAGTTATAACATTCACCTGACACGTAGGGTCAATAAGAACACTTGTTACAGTGTTTCTATTGATTCACGTGGGGATGTAAAGAGGAGATGAATCTCTATTATAACCCATTGGTAGGTCCTGCGAGGTAAAATTTATACTAGGAGAAGCACTTGTAGGATGCACAGAAGGAATAGGAAGATGCAAAAAGGAATTCATTGCGTACACTAAACAAGACCTTCATAGAACCCCCAAAGGTTCGCAATTGGACAGTGACCCAACTAAGGCTTCATTTTGCAATGCCTATGAAACCGTCCAACTACGCCTACTAGGGGTTGTAGGTTGGGTTGTAAGGAGAAACCCTCACAACACTCACAACTACAATGCTCCTAGGATACGAGGAAAAGACCCTTCAACACCACTAAACAAAACCAAAATGGTTCACATTAGGTTCATCAAAATGTAAGAGAGGGGGACCAACCACACCAAGGCTCTAGGTCATAGAGAGCCGAGAGCGGAGGGATACCCTAACTTACCTCAAGCTAACAGATGTTTGGGATAAGAATCAAGAATGAAGAGCACTCTCAAGTGTTTTTGTCACTCTACATATTTGAAAGTTTAAATGGGGCTAGATGAGATGGTCTCTAGAGTTTAGAATGTACCTCAAACAACTCTCTATCCGAGGATGAAAATGCAATTCTGGGACGACAACACGGTGTGCTAGAATTTGTAGGGCCAAAAAACATAAAGTATAGTGTAAAACACCAAAAAAACTACTATTGGCCTAGCTAGCTAGTTTTAACGAAATAAACAGAATTATGAAGTATGAAAATTATCTATGTAAATGATAAAGCAAGTAAATGAAAACAAGGGTGACATCTACACACGATAAAGAGGGGGAAAATGTTGGGTTGTATAGCGGTTTGCCTCAATCAAACCCCTACTTTGGTGTTTCCACCTCCATAGACAACCAAAAAAGCCACAAAGTAGAAAGTACGATGAAGGAAATGAAAAGGAAAGTATTGAACACTACAAAATATGCTACATTACTCTATCAAACCACAAAAGGAAAATGAAGTGATACCACCTCCACCCAAAGGCTCTCAAGTCGAATGAAGGGAGAATGCAAGCAACGAGCTTGGAAAAGTCGACATAGCCGCAGTGGTGACAAAGGGAGGTCTTGCAAGACTCCAAACACGTAGCTTCTATGGTAGCGCCACACATACAAGGATGGAATTGATGAAGTAACAAGCTTGCTTGTTGCAATGCTCAATGGAGTTGTGGAAGAATGCTTGAGAGAATGTGATAGATTGCTAGAGGATGAATGAATGTGTAGAGAATTGCTAAAGAGATGAAGTGATAGTGAAATGGATGCATTTGAAGACCAAAATGGAAGAGAAGAAGCCATTCTTGGGTCAGTTGGTCATGCAAAGGCATTACAATTCATCCCCACTGAGTGTAATGTCCCTGCGAATTCTAGAGGCAGGAATCTGTCAGGGATGACAGTGTATTGCGTAGAAATTTGTGCACCACACTCCCATCCCTAATGAAAATTCCCCCACATAACACAAAACACACACCAAGTGGATGGATTTCGGATTGGTGATGTGGAATTTCACCTCTGGGTTTGATTTTCTAAGGTGAGAGTATGCAAAAGGGGAATTGACGCAAGGGGTGAAAATTTCTCCTATACAATTTACTTCTCCTTTGTCATTATATTTCTATCAAAGTTTAATTACCGAACTTGGGGTTTGACAAAAAAAAAATTCCTCTTTGTGTATGTGTAGATTATAGGTGGAAGAAGAATTGAAGAGGTCTTGAAGAGCAAATTTGCATTATTGCATAATTTGTCATCATTATTGTCAAGCCACAAAAACTAAGTTGCAAACTTTATTTCTGAATTTATGACAGTGGGACCTGTGTCACACTGAAGCCAAGATCTAGCATCAGAGGACTGTCAAAACTTATTTTGGAGCCCTAGTCTAAGACCCATTCACCCAGGAGTGAATGAGTCCCTCTGCACTCCTCAAAAACAAATTTTTGGTGATAGGTACATGTGTTCAAACCCTTCTCAAATCTTCCTGCAATGTTCTGTAACAACCTTTGTATTTTTGGGAATCTACATTTTAAGTATTAGGTCTTATTGTTCATTTATTTTAAATGTCCAAATCATTTCAAATTAGTTTCGTATCTATCCTATTGCCTTAAGGACTAAGATCTAGGTTTGGTTGGCTCACCATAAGTCAATATTTACACCTTGTGATCTCTTTCCTAATGAAATTTGTGGGGAAAGAAACCTATTAAAGATCCCTAAGGTTTTATGAACAATACCAACCCATAAAACCCTTGTAGGGATCCATTTTCCATACATTTCATTTTGGTGAACTTGACATTCTTACATCATACTTTTCTGATTTGGAGATCCTTGAAACCTTAGATCTAGGTTTTGCATCATCTTGTTTTGCATTTCATTTAGGGTTACATATTGCATATTGCATCATTTAAAAACATAAAAATATAAAAATATTTTAACATTCTACATAATAGCTTGCACTAAGGTGTGTTTTAGTCATTTAGGTTAGAATTTCATTCAAAATTGCATTCAAAAAATTGTCATTTTGTTCACACATTGTCATACAAATTGCATTTACATTTAATCACAAAAATCAGAAAAATAACCACTAAAGAATCTGTTTATAGTTAGGAATAGTGAGCTTAAAATCAAATCAAATTCTCAGATTTGAATTTTTCAAAACCCTGTACAAAGACTCATTCACCCTTGGGCGAACCTATCCTTGTATAGGTGATTATAAAAAATTCTATGCATTTATTTGTCTCTGTCTACTTTATTTTCCTATACTTGTATATCTCTATTTTAGTTTTAGAAATTATATATTTTGTAGATGTTTGCATTTAGTTCAATTGGTGAAAGAAAGTACATTGTTTAAGATCAAAATTGGCATTCAAAAGTAACCTTTTTTTAGGTTTTTGCATCTTAAAATCAGTCAATTATCATATTTTAGATCTAATTATTGCAATATCTTCTTAGATACTTGCATTGCATTTCCTATTTCTAGGTGTTTACTATCTTTATTCAATGCTCTTTGTCCATTTTGGGTACACTTTTGGTTTGGTGAAACTTGTATGAGTATCACAACTTGGTGTCCTACTGCCAATACTTTAGTGAGATGTAGTTTGAGACTCAGGACATCTTGCACTAGTACATTCACCATAGATCTTGAGTTTTCTAACTCTTTCACTCATAGTGTTGACACTAGTCAACCCATTTTGGATGACATCCTTGATGTCACATGTCTTATGACCACCTTACCATCAACCACTTACATTGATGTTGAAAAATTGGTTGCTAATGTCCCTCAAGAAAAGTTGAAACAAATGGATAAAGCCTTAGAAAAACTTCAAGACTTGGTGAGTATAGAGTATATTGCTGATACTACTATTCCTATCATAGATAACATGAGGAGAATTATTGATAATGACCAAGGATTAGAGATTGTGCATAGCCTAGCTCACATTATTGATAATCGTATTCCTACAATGGCTAGTTGTGCTTAAGCTTTGGGATACACTCAAAGTCAAGGGGGAAATCTGTTGAGAAAAAGGTGTCTCAAACTTATTGGTAAGGCTCTCTGAAATTAGGAATCTACTTAGCCGAGGCAAAGTCTTCTTTACTACAGTACTATAGGGTGTAGCTAAGAAGGGTACAGGTTGGTGGTGTTAATTGCCATCCCGTGGCAGTCTTCATTAGCTTGTGCAGTAGTGCGGGAGGTTTCCTAACCCGCCACCCCACAGTGGTCCATGGAATGGTTGGTGGTAGAGCGGGGGTTATCCTGCCACCCCACAATAGTCTAAGAAGATGGTTTGCAATGGTGCAGTATAGATCCCATCGTCTCATGATGGTCCAAGTGTTAGCCTGTGGTAGTGTGAGGAAAGTAGCTTGCGGTGTAGTGGTGAAAATGCTATCCTGCGAAGGTTAGTTGGAGATGAATCTAGTGTAGTGGTATCATGCAGTATGGCGGTAGGATGCCAGGTTCGTTGGTGAAACTCCATCATATCAGGAGTTGCTACATTGTCTCCTTGATACTGTGGTGGTAGACGGAAAAGTGAGTAGATCAGTGACAATAGATGGATGAGTTAGACAGTGACATGTGGAATGATGTTATTTGTTGATTGCACATCATTGTTGTGAATCAACGTGATCATTAGACCAATGATTTCAACCTGAAGCTGATAGTTGAAGTCCTTGATAACCATGTAACTACTTGTGGGATGTCATTTCATTGGTCGACGATGCAGTACTAAGACATCAATAGGTTAAGCTAACCTCAAGGTTGAGAAGTTGTATAAAAATTCCATAGTGCATTTAATTGGAAGAGAGGAGAGATTGAATCTAGAAGGATTATGCTAGCGGTTTTTCTCCAGATGGAACAAGATGTAAATCTTCATGTAAAGGCTTAGAGCTTGAATTATATTGTAACTGTTTATTTGGTTGCTGAATAATACAATGGATTATGCTTTTGGAGGGTGGGGTTTTTTACACAAAAGGGTTTTCCCCATGTAAGTATTTGTGTTCATGTCTTCTATTTCATCTTACATGTTTAATGATTCTATTTGTAGAAACTATTTAATGATTGTTGTTGAAATTGGTGGATCTTGAAAGATCTTAAGTTGCATGAACTTTCCTCTAAGGATTAATGGTGGGAAATAAACTATGTATGATTTCGCCTTATGGCATAGTAGTATGTGTTTTGAGGTTCTCTGAAGAAATGAGTGTTACTGAAGATACTTACTAATCTTGGATTCTCTTTCTGAGATGAACCATATTTCCCTACGATTGGTATCAGAGCCATCTTCTGGGATTTGGTTATTCTTGGTGTTTCTAGTTTTGGGTATTCCTTCTGTGAAGATTTCTTAGTTTGGAAAGCTTAAGGAAATATGAAGGAATCGACTGAAGATTGATCCTTTGGTGAGTGGAGGTTGTTTGATTTTTTGTTTCAGTTTCAAGAGACAACATGTAGCTTGAAGGATGGTGAAGATGGGGAAAATGGAGTTGGTCATATTGAAATGATGTGATATGAAGCTTGTAGTTGACAGTGGAATAATCCCGATGCATGGGGTGGGATTTTTTTCTTTGTAGTTGTGTTGAAGCAAAGATTTCATATTGGGTGTCTGCTTGAGAGGCTCCCTAATGATATGGAGAAGCTTGGGTTGCTATTCAATTATGGAGTAATGTGTTTATGCTGGGTGCTTTTTCTTGGTGTTGGAAGGCATTGTTTTTAGTTACCCTGATTGCATGTAGGCTATGAAGTTGATCATTGGATGATCTGGAACCTTTTGAAATAGCTTGTCTCCCTCAGATGCATGTGCATGTTGTTGGTTGTGGAGTTAGCATCAAACGGGCTTGGATTTCCTAAAATATTTTTTCTTTTTATGGATGCTTTGTACTTACATGACTCAAATTCATGTTCCTTGGATATGAGGGTTTTATAGATTTTCCTAAAAAAATCTATGGTTATGCTCATCTATGATAACCCATTATTCTGGTTTAACCATTATGGTGTTTTTTGTTTCAGACTTTTTAGTCTTCTAGATGTGAAGTGGGTGTGGATGCGCATGGGTGTTTTTCAAATAGAGTGGTTTTGCAGGTTTTACAAGGTTAAAAAAAACTTGTGGTTTTGTGGAGTTGCAGTTAAGCTATTTTTTAGATGCTAGCTTTTGGGGTGTTACTAGATGAGATAGTTGCATATTTGCATGCATGCTTCATGCATGGTGTGAGAAGGTTAGATGCTTTCCTTGTATGGGAGTCTTGGTATGTGATTAGTCACTCAACATTTATGTGGTGATGCTTGGTGGGTTCCTAGACTATGGTGCTCGGGACCTGTTTAGCGAATCAGATTTGTGTATGATACGGTTCTTGAGTCATGTTGTCTACATGGTTATTTTCTTTGAGATCTCAGTTTTGTAGTTTCTAGTGTGATAGTGGGTTTGCATGTTATATTGATTGGATCTACAAGTTGTACAATGTTGTGGGCTATCTTTACCTACATGTTTGTTGTGGGACAACTTGAAAGTGGACTACCTATATCCACGAGGTTTGATTCTGTGATGATGCAGACTTGTTAGCTGGCCTTGTTTGTGGTCACTTGTGTATTGATGTAGTTTCTTTGAGATGAGAGGATGGATGATATGAGAGTACTTGGATATCAAGTGTTGGGGACCTGTAGCATGCGTATCATGATGTCATGAATAGCTTGGATACACAACTTGGTGTAAGTTTTTGAAAGTGATGGTTTTTTATGCTTGGTTTGGAGATCTTGGTGCCATTTGGTATTGTTGTAAAATGGACATATTGATGTGTAGACTGGGAGGATTTTCAGATTAGTAGTGTTTGGTCATGATGCTTGGAGAGATCGGTTGTCACAGTTCAGTGGGAGCTTTAGCAGTGACTTGGCCATGATGCTTGGAGAGCTTAGTTGTCACTGTTCAATGAGAGCTTTAGCAGTGACTATAGATGAATGATCTTCTTTAGTGTTGCAGATGTTACTAGGAGGAGCTCTTAGATCTTGTTGCCACAGAAGGGTTCTTTCGCATTTGCATGGACACTACTTGAAGATGTGTAGCATCTCAGAGCCATGGAGGACCCTTGCGTTCTTTGGGTTGAGGTGTTGGTGCTTGACATGTGATGTTGGTTTAAAGTTTGCTTGTTTTATGTCATGATATACTCTTGATTCTAGATTAGAGTTTTGGAAGGATACATTGCTCTTGAAACCATGGTATGTTCACTTGGAGAATGGGTCTCCTAAGGGGGATTCCAAGATCATGATGTCATGATAAGTTCCTGATTCATATGATTAGAGCTTTGACAATGGTTTGGTGGTTCTATGTGTTTTGGGTGCATTGGTCATATGCTTGAGAAATTCATGATAGTGCAGTGATGCATTTGGAGTTTAGCATGAGGTGATTATTTGCAGGTGCTCATGGATACATGGAGAATGAGGTGAGGTTGTATTTCTCTTGAGATGAGAGAAGTTTTGTTGAGATCTGGTTACTCTTGATGAGATCTCAACAAAAATTCTGAGGAGCCTACACCTTGGTTGGATGTGAGTTCAACAGAGACTTATGAGGATATTGTTCTTGGAGTGAGTCATGATGGCTTGGTTATCCTAGAGGAGCATTCTCATTCTCACTCTTGGTATACTTGGAAGTTTATTATTTGAGAGGTATTTCCCCATTATATCTTTTATATGTGTTTATGTTTCATGCTTTGATTCTCATGGGGTTGAGTTAATTCATGATGATTGATTTTGGAGATTCATTTAAGGATGGTTTAGCATGAGTTTATATGCTTTATCTTTCATAGATATGGATCTTAAGGTATGTAGTTAGTTCTGGAGGATTCTTTTGAGGGATTTTTGGAATTGTCACCTCCTTGTGCATTTGAGTTTATGATATCATTCATTAATGAGGACTATTAGGAGATGGTTTATGGGCTGATTTCTTGAGATGGGAAATGGAGTAGTTTGACGTTCCTTGAGAATCTTACATCCATGTAGATACATGATGTATATGTTATGTTTGACCTTTTGAGGTTGAACAGGATAGGATGTTGTTATGGATTTTATATTGGGGCTGTGAAGGAGATCTTACTTGACACAGTTAGAATTTTGATGTGTATGTAGAAGGGAATGCTACATGTTTATGATTTGTAGATTTATCCTCTTTAGTCTAGTTATTCTTCCTGTATTTTTGGATTCATATGAATTTAGATGTGAGCTTTCTATGTGGAGTTATGGTGATCACTAGTTTTTGATCATGTGTTGTCACTTGGGTGATCACATAGAGGTTCCTATATCTCTTTCTTCTTTTGGATATGGAGAACATGGGTGAAATGTGGAAGATTGTTGAGAGAGATTCTTCTTGCAACAATTGGTTGCAGGATTTTCAAATCATTGTGGATGGTCCTTGGTACTACATGGCTACACTTTCTATGTTTTGTGACTGGTATACTCATTATTCCTTTTATCTTTTCAGATTTTGCATTACCCATGTAGTGTGAGTTCCTAGATGTGTTTGGTCTTCTTCGACTAGTTGTCACATGGAGCTTGTATTTGTAGTTAATGGGTTGGCTATGTAGGTGGCATGAGTTTTCTGATGTGGATACCTTCGAGGTATGGGTGACTGGATGGATTAGCACTTGCTATGGGTGCTATTTTCAGTTGCATGGGTTGGTCAGTTTAATGGGAATAGTCACTTTCCTGGTTGTTGTTTTAATTGATGTTCTATATTGCTTTCTAGAGGGTGTCTTCACAGTTGTGTTCAAGTTGAAGCTTTGAATTTGATGTTGTTGATGCTTCTGTATAGCTTGTGAGCACAATGGAGTGGTGGAAGTATTATGTAGCCTTTACTATATGTTGGATGTTATTGCAGGTGTCTTAGATTAGATTGGTGCCTATTCACCATGGCTCATTCCTTTCCTTTGGAGGATGGTTGGAACTACTACCTGAGATGGTGGACATCTTGGATGTTGCTGTAGGTGTCTTGGTGTTATAGTGACTTCGAGCATTGATTGGGAGCCAGTAAGTTCTTCGTCAAGTGGGAGAATGCTGAGAAAAAGGTGTCTGAACTTACTAGTAAGGCTTTGTGAAATCAAGAATCTACTTAGCCGAGGAAAATTCTTCGTACTATAGTATCGCAGGGTGCAGGATGGTAGTGTTAACCACCATCCCGTGATGGTCTTCATCAACTTGTGTAATAGTACGGGAGGTGTCCTAACTCTCCACCCCATAGTGGTCCATGGAATGGATGGCGGTAGAGCGGGGGTCATCTTACCACCACACGATAGTCTAAGAAGATGGCTTGTGGTGGTGTAGTATAGATCCCACTATCTTGCGATGGTCCAAGTGTTAGCCTATGGTAGTGTGAGGAAAGTAGCCTATGGTGTAGCGATGAACATGCTATCCCATGAAGGTTAGTTGGAGATGAATACGATGTAGCGGTATCATGCAGTATGGTGGTAGGCTACAAGGTTCATCGATGACACTTTGTTATATCGGAAGGAGTTGCTACATAGTCTCCTCGATACTGTGGTGGCAGATAGAAATGTGAGTAGATCAATGGAGATAGATAAATGAGTTAGATGGCATCACATGGCATGGTGTTATTCATTGATTGCACATCATTTTTGTGAATCAACGTGATCGTTGTCCCAATGATTTCAACCTGAAGACGATAGTTGAAGTCCCTAATAGCCATGTAACTGCCTACAAGATGTTGTTTCATTGGTTGACAAGGTAGTACTACGAAATTGAGAGGTTAAGCTGACCTCAAGGTTGAGAAGTTGTATAAAAATGTCGTAGTGCATTGAATTGGAAGAGAGAAGAGATTGAATCCAGAAGGGTTATTGTTGGAATATTTTCTCTAGATGGAATAAGATGTAAATATTCATGTAAAGGCTTAGAGTCTACGTTGTATTATAACTGTTTATTTGGTTGCTGAATAATACAATGGATCTATGCTTTTGGAGGGTGGAGTTTTTTACCTGAAAGGGTTTTCCCCATGTAAGTCTTTGTTTTCATGTCTTTTGTTTCCTCTTACATGTTTAATGATTCTGTTAATAGAAACTGTTTAATGCTTTTTGTTGAAACTGGTTGATCTTAAAAGATCTTAAATTGCATGAACTTTCCTCTAAAGGATGAATGGTTGGAAACAAACTATGTCTGATTTCGCTTTATGGCATAGTATTATGTGTTTTGAGGTTCTCTAAAAAAATGAGTGTTACCGAAGACACTTACTGATCTTGGATGCTCTTTTTGAGATGAACCATATTTTCCTACAAGATCAAATTCTTCCCCCTACAACCATAGTCTCTATTCCTACATATACATATCAAACTATTACTACAATAATGCAATCAATCGGGGGGTTGACCCCATAGTGTAAAAGTTAAGTTGCAAGGGTAGAAGTGGGCTGCCCAAGGTTTGAATCCCACAGGTGGTTTGTGGGAATGCTCATTGGTGTAGGTGGCAGGCATTGTTGTGGGGTCAACAAAGGAAGGAATTGAGGCAAAGAGAAATTACAGGGAGGTTGTAGATGGTTGTAGGGGGGTCGATGGAAAGGCAACAGACAAAGGGTTAGAGGGTTAGGTTGGCGGTGGGTTGGGTGGAAGAATCAGTGGGTACTCAAGGCACCTAACAAATGGTGGGAGGATTAATGATGGAAGAATGGTAGATGGAGGGGGTACGAAGGTTGAAGGTGCCAATGTAGAAGAAGGGAGG
>VDFB02099455.1:50086-97762 GCA_007258455.2 Sequoia sempervirens | reverse complement strand
TAAGTAATATTACATTGGATCTCTTCGGGCCCACCATACGTACATGGTGGAATGCCCAAAAACAAGATTTAAAAGATGAGCTCATTAACCGTTTAGTTGTGATGTTCGGTGATAAAACATTCAACCAAACCAAGTTCCTTAAGAAAGTTGGTACCTATATAAAGTATGTGAGGGACCAATATAGGTCACATTTAGAGAAGAAAAAAAAGTATGAGCGCCCCCCCATGATTCCAGAGAGGGAGGGGAAGGACCTGGTGTCAGATGGAAAGGAGAAGGCTGAAGAAAAGGAAAAGACACCATCAGCCAAGGAAGGTATGTGATACTATCAATAATGTAATTATATACTGATTACTCTTTTTTTTTACATAATCTAATGTATTTCAAACTTTTCATAGGCTGCCCGACACATTGAAGGCAACAAAGGAAAGACTAGAAAAGCATGGGTAGCACAAACTTGGCTCTGGTGGTTATATGAAATTAGCCGAACAAATTGTAAGTATCAATAAATGAAATATTGCATCCAATTTATAATTTATTGAAAACAATTTTGGTTTTATCACACCATAGAAGAAAAATTCATGATCTTATGAAAAAATGTAGGGCTTTGAATTCAACAGAGTTCCCACAGAAGATGACCTGAAGATTTCCTTCCAGCAAGGCTATGGAGCTATGGCTAAACGCCTAAGAGTCTTGATTGGGAAAACACAACCTTCCACTACATCCGACACACAGGTAAATAAACTCAATAAAGTTTATTTAAAATTGAATACTTGTGCAATCTATTCAATATTAATTTCCACCATAAAGTAATTACATACCTATTTGTTTTAAATATTCAAGCAATGATAATATTGCACATGATATTGGAATGCAACCTGGTGAGGGTGGAGCACAACCTACAGATGAAGGTCATGGTGTGCATCCCAGTACTTTAGAGCATGTAGAGTGTGATCAACATGTTGAGCATGATCAGGCTAGAGAAGATTAGAAATATGATGTGGCCCCATCAAGTAAAGAGGACCACTCTAAAGTTCTTTTAAACATATTTAATTACAATTGGTCTATGAATTAATGTAACCTTTCATGTTTCAAATTTAGAGCATGTAGAGCATGATCAACATGTTGAGCATGATCAGGCTATAGAAGATCAGGAACATGATGTGGCCCCATTAGGTAAAGAGGACCACCCTCATGTTCTCTTAAACATATTTAATTTCAATTGGTGTATTAATTAATGTAACCTTTCGTGTTTCAAATATAGATCAGGATTTAGAGGGTGTTCAGCATGTTGAGCATGAGTCTATAACAAAAGTTCAGGAACATGATGTGGACCCATCAGGTAAAGAGAACCACTCTAATGTTCTTTTAATTAATGAAATACTTGTAACAATAATAATAAAACATATCAGTTTAACATTTCTTTCTTATTGCAGTAGACCCCCCCTTGCAGCGGCGTCCACGTCATGAGCAAATGACTAGGTGTACATTAGATCATGAGCATAGGGCAGAACAACTAAAGGGGAGACAAATATTGATTTAGAAAACGATACTCCACTTCAGCCTTATGTAGCTTTAAAAAAGAAAAAAGAAAAAAGTGATTGTAATCATATCATGACAACCATATTTTTGATAATATGTAAAAACTGAAAGAATGAATATTATATGTTAATGAATGAATGTGAATATGTTAATTAATGAATTTAATATGTTAATGAATGAATGTTATATGTTATTAATGGATGAATGAATGTTATATATTATTAATGGATGAATGAATGAATGTTATATGTTATTAATGTATGAATGAATGATTAATGTTATATGATTGGGTATGGGGAATTGAGAGTGATGTGAGGGGGAGGGCCAATGAGCTTCCACCATCACGTGGTTGGACTCATTAGTAGAGAATATTAAACTATTCTCAAAACAAAGAGAAGCTCAATAAGGTAATGCACTTTTCAATATAAGAAATGCATCGCTTGAAGCATCAAAACCAATATGCAAAGATGAAAGAAAGTGCTAACTTTTCACTATGGTGGAAGAAAAATGATTCTTTATACCCTGAATCCATGCTCTGCATCATAATTTGAAGTTGTTTCCATTCCAATGTTCTGAGTTTAGTTTGTTTGTATGGCTTTGTATGAATACCACATTGTGTTTTGTGTGGATTTGGTTTCAAAGCTCTGTTTCTTCTGTTTTTAGTGGTGACATAACTCTAAAATTTGACTTTTGTGCATAATAGGTTAGTGGAAAAATTGATAGCTCTGAAGGGTTTAGAGGCTCGATTGAAATAGATACATGGATATTTGGATCTTTTTGTTGATGGGAGGCTTCGACTTCGCCATGAAATTTTGTACCATCTATAGGTATGCAAAATTTTCTCTACTTGCATTCATTCTTGATCATAAATGTTGTAAATGATATTAATGCTTCAAACTTAAGATTCACTTCATTGTTATAATGATCAAAATGTTATACTTTGCTATACATTCAAACATTCTCTTTCCCGCTACCCTTTTCTCTCTCCCCCCTCCTTTTAAGAATTATCTTTGTCATAAAAGATTCACATTTCTGTCTCATTTACACAAATTTATTTGAAGCGCTGGGAGTGAATAAAGATATGTAAAAGATGATGGATTATGTCTAAACAACAACTTTCCATCTTATAGCTAATTAAATCCTTAATATTTGAATAGTTTAGAGCTCGAATAATGCTTGTATATGCATGTGTAGCAATAAGGGAGCCTATGTGAAGATTTAAATTTAAAACATCACTTTGGTATTTTTCCTTAGGACGTGAAATTATATTTTGAGTAATACAAACCTACACACACATTGATATTTTTCGGCATTGCATTGAAGAAATTTTTTTCTCTTATACCTACCCTCGGCTAGACATGGAGGTATATAATATTGGTTTCTGGGTTTATTCTATAATTAGTTAATTTCACAGAGGAAGACTAAAATATTCTTAATGTATTGTGTTAGGTGTGAAAGCATATGAATCACTTGCTGAAGGCACCATTTTGTATTCATCCAAAAGATGGTTTTTTCTTTTTTTTATGTTTCTTGCATGTGTTTTTTTAGGCTCTAGAGATGTAGCTCAGCTCTTTCCTTTGCACTTTTCATCTATTTTGATGGTTACAGTAGATTATCCTCATAAATTTTCATGTAGATTTGTTTGTAACCTTATTTTCCACCAATCAATTTGCAAACCACTCACATATTAAGGACCATTTCACTAACTTGTAGTCATCCATTACTTCATATGTTGCAGGTTGTGTCTGTGTGCCAATAAATCCTGATGATTGCGAGAACTTTAATCCTACAAGTGTACCCAATCTTTCTCAAGTAAAAGTATTACCTTATTTTATATTACTTTAAATGGTTAATTGAAGGTGCTTCTTTAGGTCTGAGATAGTTGAACCATGGATTAAAATATGGTATTAGATGGGCAGTATAATGATAAAAATGAGGTCCATTGAACACAAATTACGAACATAATTTACTGGGCTATGAATAGTGTTACAATTATAATTATTTCTCCTTTACCTACCTCTACATTAATGAAAAAGATAGATCCCTATAAATCTAACCATGAAAGTGTTGAAATCTGCAGTATCTGCAGGACTCAGGAAACTATCAAACATATTCTTTTTGAATGTTTTTATGCTTAGGAAATTTGGTACTTATTCTACCATAAGTTGAAGGTCTGGAATAGCAATGGTAAAATTAATTGGCATGATATTCTGTTTTGTAATTTCAAGCTCAATTTTGATTGTAAGTTATTAAGTAGTCGAAGGAAAGTCTCGGCGACCCCCAAAGTCACAGCGATAAGTTATCATTGGTGAGAATTGTAACAATACACTTAAGACTGAAGGAATAATTCTCGGGGAGACTCAGAATGTTGGTATGACTGCATGACACCATAGCGACATATGATCTATTGGCTATCAGTGAGACTCAGAACATTGATGAGACTGTGTGACACCAAAGCGATATGTAATATTGACTGTCGAAGAGACTCAAGGTGTCGGCGAAACTACATGATGTCTCAGCGGGTGTCTAATAAACATGGAAAATGACTGAATAAAATAATTGCCTGAGATTTGAATACGAAGGGACACGACTTGATAGATCTCTCACCGATGGTACATTTCAACGAATATTTTTTTATAAAAAATTGCATTGTTTCATCAAAATTTCGACGAACACAATCGACGAATCACCGAAGAGGTTCGACAAAGTTTCTATAGCTATGACGAAGGCTTCGTCATAACTCCTTGTCCATTTCGTCGCAATTTCGACAAAGTCCACTGACGAATCACAGAAAAGGTCTGACGAAGTTGCTTAGCTATGACGAAGGCTTTATCATAACTCCTTGCCCATTTCGTCACAATTTCAACGAATGTCACTGATGAATCACATAAAAGGTCTGACGAAGTTTCTTATCTACGACGAAGGCTTCGTCGTAAATACTTTCCCATTTTGTTGAAATGGCGACAAACTTCTAGTGTTCTTTTGACGCCCATTTCGTCGATATTTTGACGAACATCCGAGCCATTTTATGATGTGGACGACCGACGAATCTGCGCCGTTATTTCAATGTTTAATTTGTCGTCAGACTTGCGATGAAAAAACAATGACAATTTTTTTTCGTCATTTCGTCGCTTTGCCGAAAAAGATTTGTTGAACCACCGACGAGCGTCCATCGAAAAATGGTGTCAAATTCAGTAGTGTGAGGAATGAGTGATACACGAGAAGATTTATATCCATCGAGATACTTTTCTTTTGATTTTAGAGGATTAGGGAAAGGAACAACAAGACACAAAAAATAGAAGATTTGAGGGGATTATTTACCCAACATAGGTTTCTTCCCCTAGTTTTCAGTACTAACATGTGGGGGAATATGAACCACCATTGAAGGTTGGAAAACCTTCAGAGGAATGGTAGGTCTACCCAATGAATTTTGTTGTGGTTGGGTAATTGAGATGGTAGCAATCATAGGGGAAGAAGAAGGAGTTGAGGTGGACCTTGAATGACTTTCTTTGAATCCTTTTATATGTATTGTAAAGTCTCGCTAAGGTTGCAAGGGTCATAAATTAGTGGGCCAAAAATAGTTAAGATAAAATCCACCACAAGAGATGGGTAGCTTATATCCATTGTGTTGGATCATGTGCACTAGACCTTCATAAGGGAATTTGAGACATTTATGGAAAATAAAAGCTACTACTTTCATGAAAGTTAACCAAGGAATTCCTAACTTCACTAGAAATAGGTTAGATTTTAGAATAATGGAGAAAATTTTCTTCACACATTTAGGTCCTACATCTACCAACAAAGTAATGGAACCCAAAGTTGGTAAATAAATACCATCATGTGTGTGTATGGTGACATTAGAGTCATCAAACTTTTCTTGATAAAAAATATTAATAACAAGATTTTTCTTTGTAACTACATTGCATTTTCTTGCAGGATCAACAAGAACTCCATTGAGCATTTTCTCATTAAAATGAGTAGGAACATAAAGAGGGTCATCCTATATTCTAATTGGTACATCATTATCTAAGAATGCAATGGTAGGAGTAACAATGTCACTCACTTGTGCTGAGAAAGGGAAAGCATCGACTATGTTAATCATGTTTTTGAATTAATAATGAGTCATGGCATCCAAAATAAAACTATCAATAGTTATAAAATTAGAAGAATGTGAAGGGATGTGATTTGTATAGGTATATTTTTTTTGGTTGGGATTCACTACAAACTTATTTGCATTATCTTTTCACTCATGAATCTAGATAGATCCTAAGTTGATATGGTCTTGCACAAGGTGTTGAAGACACACACATTTTAGTGTCATGTCCAGGAACACAATAGAATTGACATAATACTTTAGGATCATAGGAAGCTAGAAGAGGTTGATTTTTTGGAAGAGGAGAAATAGGATGTAAAGTTATTAGATTATCTTTCAACATATTTTCTATGCTATTTAGGAACTGTAGTGAAAATATTAACAAGATGTGATGAAGAAACTATATTTGTACATTTTAAAAGAATTTATTTTTCTTATAACTCTAAGAAGAAGAAGCACCACCTTGGGTATCAGAGGAAGAGAATAAGGTAGAGCCCCCAAATTGATTCACTAACTATTGATAATCACACAAGGCTATGCAAAGGTGAGAAAATGAATTATATTTCATTAAGAGAATATTGTCACATAATTTTGGCTACAAGTTTCTAACAAATTTTTTTTGTACAACTAAATTGAGGAGTGCATACGAAATTTATGAAAATAAATATTGATATCGAATGATAAAATTATTCACCTTCTTAGCAAGTTTGTGCTTCTAATGGATGAGATCGGTGAAAGTGACCTATGGTCCAATGCTTGCTTGAAAGTGTTGGAGGAACTAGTTTATCAATTATTTAAAAGTTTGAATAGAATTATAAGGAAGAGAGAAAACCAATCCAATATGGTGTCTTTCAATGACCATTGGAATAGGTTTGCTAACAAAACAACTTGGAATAAGAAATCACTACTTAAAGTAGTGAAAATAGAGACATGAGTTTGAGGGTCTCCATTTTTGTTACTTTTTGAATCTCAACACCTCAAAGCCCATAGGTAGATGGGTAGTAATAATGGTTAATTAAATTAGGCTATGTCCATATTAAGGAGAAATTAGGGGTTGAGATGAAGTGTTAGTTAGTGTATCAAGTTGATTTTGCAATTGTCCAATGTTATGCATGAGTTAATTAAGAATGCGATCAATGGAATGTGTATGCATGATGGATGTTTGCATGGTGATGGATGAAAAGGTTCTAGAACCTATAGGTTGAGAAGTGCCAAGAGTTATTCCAAAGAAATTGGAAGAAAAACTAGCAGTGGGAGCAACTATTTTGGGCATAAGTGTTGTGGTCAACATGTGCATGGTAGGTAGTAGAATAAACATAGATATTTGTGTGATAATAACATTGTTGAAGATAAGAAACAAATATAGAAGCAAGATTAAAAAGAAAATCAAGAACACCTTCCACTTGTGAGAGCTGCAAAAGAATATTTTATATTTCCTCAAGTAGATCAATAATTATAAAATGAATACAAAAGGAAAAGAACTTGATTTATGTGCAAGGATAAGAAAACCCTAAGTGAGCTTAATAAATTAATAAAGTTTAATTAAAAAAATAATTACACCAACACCCCCTTTTAAAGTGAAAATTAAGGTAAATTAAAAATAATAAATGAAAAAGAAAAGATGGGTCTTGACAACTATGCCTAATGAGGTACCCAAGTACAAGTGAAGGAACTCTCAAAAATAGAGAAAAAGAGAAACCTCATGGGAAAAAACAATCTCCAAAAAAGAGACAAGCATAAAAGAAAACATGTAAAAATACAAAATGAAGGCCTCATGAAGGCCCCCCAAGGAAAATTTCTTTCACTCAAAGAATTGATCAAAATTGAAGATAACAAGGCAATGCTAAAGGTTTCATGAAAATTTCTACAACTTTCTCCTCTATAGGCATGTACTCCAAGGTAAGAAAACCATCCTAAATCAACTGCCAAATGAAGTACATGTGGATCTCAATGTGTTTGGTCCTCTAATGCTCCACTAGGTTGTGAGAAATATGAATGATGCTTTGATTGTCACACCTAAGAATAATGGTACTATTAGGGGAGAAATTAAACTCAATAAAAATTTGATGAAGCCATATAATCTCCTAGCTAGCTAAAAATATTGCTCAAGACTTATTCCAAAAGGAAGAATCCATATCTCATGGAAGAATCATACAATTTTCCATCTCCCATACAAGTTTTTGTTCTTTCGCTCAATGACATCATTCTATTGAGGGTGTATGGAATTGTAAGTTGATGTTGAAGACCATGCTCAATACAAAAGTCCAGGATGATAGAAAGAACATATTGCTTCTCCATGAATTCCTTGAAGATCTAGAAGGAATCAAAGACATCACTTTTGTACTTAAGAAAGTACACCCATGTACATTTAGAAAAGTCATCAATAAATGTGATCATATATTTTTCCCTTTAAAATAAAGGAGTTGGAACATGAAGTCACTACGTACCAACTCAAAAGGTGCCTTAGCACGTGGCTCTACCTATAGAAAGATAATCCTAGTTGTGTTTATTAGGGACACAACATCAAAAAAAATTATTTAAGAAAGAAATCTTAGGTATTCCTATCAATAATGCTTGAGTACTCATTTTCTATAAATACCTATAATTGACATGTCCAAAATACTCATGCCAAAGCTTACTCACTGAATCTACATGCACTACAAATGATGAACATAAAATAATGGAACTCTTAAAGCCATAAAATTTGTATAATCATGATGTATAATTAACACTCCTAATAGCCACAACAATATCAAGATCATGGAGTGTTGAACTAATCACTAGTGTTTCCCTTCAGATTTGAGACATGGACTAACCTCCTCCTTTTGATCCATTTATCTCTAATATTTGTATCAGGTGTTAACAGGTCGATCTTTTGACGAAATAAAAAACATGTTCCAACAAATGATATTAGATTCATGGTTGCGGGTTCAAATCCACTTAGGTGATGCTAAGGGGGAATTGTTGGACTGATCACCAATGTCTCCCTTCAGATTCAGGACATGGACCAATCGCCTCCCATGAATCTGTTTATCTTTAATGTTTGTATCAGGTGTTAACAAGTCAATCTTTTGGTGTATTGACAAACATGTTCCAACATGGAGGTCTTGAATAACAATATCATGTGGTGAAAATTCAAATGTATTTCTTGTCCTAGAGTGATAGATCTGATATACTAAAAGGTTGGTTGAAATATCAAGAATAACAAAACATCCTGAAGACAACCACCGTCAAGTGAGATAGGACCTAAACCTAAAATTAAAAGTTGAGTAGAATTCCCCATTGTAATATGCAAAGTGCCACAATTTGAAATAGAGGTGATAAAATTCTAGGTATGTATCATGTGGTGAGAAGCATTAGAATCAAGTATCCAAGTAGCTATTGAAGACAAGGCATTTACAAAAAAAACATAATCTTTGATTGTATACGAGGAATAAGACTAAGAGGCTAAAATGTTATGTCATTGCATGGCTTCCTCTAAAGGCTCTAATCTCTTCTAACATTTGATAATTATATGTCCTTCCTTACAATAAAAAATAAAAGGTTCACTTGATTTCTTCTTCATTGAAGATGATAAATAAACACAAAAGAAAAATCAAACATAAAATCAAGAACACCTTCCACCTATGAGAGATAAAAAAAAAGATTTACTATTTCCTCAAGTAAATAAATAATTACAAAATGAAAAAGATGAAAATACATTTCTTTATATGCAATAATAAGAAAACCCTAAAAAATCCCTAAGTGAGCTTAATAAAGTAATAAGTGTAATTAAATAAATAATTACACTAAAAACATTAGAATGTGATTTTTTTGTGTTTGTGACTACATAAGAATAGGATGGGATATTTTTGTGGATAATGTGCTGCAATCCTCTAAGAAATTTAATTGATTGAGGGTCTGACAAACATAGTTCAAATAGAATTGACAAGAGGGTTTGTTGTGGAAAGTGTATCAGTGTCTAAGAATGCTTGAAAGTTATGTAAGATTTAGTATAGAATACATGTATTTGTGTAAATAAAACCCTTAATGGAGGCTCATGATCAAATCCCCCATATGTAAAGGAGAAGATTGATACGGCTAGGATCAAGAGTGATTGTGGGTGGAGATTACGACATCCCAAAAGTAAATTGCTCTTTAGAAAATAATGAGTTGTTCTATAGGCATTAAAAATATTTTTTATTATTGCATGTGAAATGTGTAGAGTGCTTCTTCTTACCATGTTACAAGAAGAAATAGAATGGGTCGTAAAAATCATGTAAAATAGATTTACAACACTCAACATAATTGTTCTTCAAATTCCAAGATAATAAAGAATCATTTTAAGCTTTTGTGTTTTAGTATATATTTTATGTTTTTGAAAAGTGAAAAGGTTTTAAATGTATGAACTTCGACTACACCATAATCTAGATTATGAGAAATGAAACTTGCAAAAATTATATCAAATTTCAAGGTCAATTATTCACACATACATTAGGATGAATTGACAATCCTAAAAATTGTTTAGATTATCCTTTTTATAATACAAAAAAAAAAATCAAAATAAATTAGTATATTACAAGGCTAACCACTAAACTATTACAAACTAGTGAAAATAAAATCTTGCGGATAAATTATTACAATAAAATTTTGACAAATAAAAAGTATAAGTTCTAATGATGATCTTGTAAGTTGCAAAGAGCTTTATTTTATACTGTAGTGCCTAGCACAAACATTATCGACACATGTTGTCTAATATGGATATGGTACAAAAAGTATAGAATTTACATATAATGTTATTTGTATACACACAACAATAGAAATTTTGAATTTAAACAACATAAGGAATGCTAAAATATTAAAAATTATAACATAGTTAAAGTCTATTGAAAATAAATCTAAATAAAGAGAGAGTTTAGAAAGATAGAACTAAAATTTCCGATTTTTCTCTCTTGATGCAAAACTTGCAAACACATACACAATACAAAAAATGTTTTTTTTAGTTTTTTAGGGGATTGCCTTAGTCAAACCCCCATTTTGGTATTTCTACCTCCATGGTAGCTAGGATTCTTGATATTTAAGTTGAAAAATAATGAAAGATGCAATGAAAGTTTATATATGACAAAGATAAAAGTAGATTAATAAAAATACATTAACACATAATCCATTCAAGTTCTAAAGTGAGAGGAAATGTAGAATGAAAGCCAAGATCAAGGTCACCTTGAAGCTCCAATGAGTCCTCAAAATGACTTGTTGCTTCATGAATGTTGTGGAGATTAAAATATAATAACATGCACTTTGAATAACTTGATGTGACTTAAATGGTAGAAAATTATATTGCTGGTTCAAAGAGTTTCTTTCACCTTGAAAATATGTGTGAGAGAATCCAAAAATGATAGAATGAAAAATCCCCTTAAATTCCATGTAAAGCAAGTTAGGACTTTATTTTTATTCAATATGATTGCATGCAAGGTCGTTATAGGTGAAAAGTGTGTGGCAATGTAATACTCTAATGTGCACTAGAATCATGAATTTTCACAGGATGCTAGTTTATCACGAAAAGTGCGTGTGACATGCTCTCATCCAAATATATTTGAACACAAAATATGAGAACAATGAGAAATTAGCACAAATTCATAATTCATGTGTTAATATTTTGAAATTAAACTATTTATATCAAAAGGATAAAGGAAATACACCATGTAGTGTGAAATTATGAGGGTATGTAATTTATGACACTAAACTATCTAAGAGCACTTTCTCTTCTTTGCTATAATTTATTTGGTATTCACTAGTGGTGTAGATGGGGGAGTATTAGGACTATAAGGAGAAGATGTCCATGGAGGAGAAGGATGGCATGAAGGGAAAGGAGGTGAAGATGAGGGGATATGAATAACTCATGGTTGTTCTTCATTATGGGCTTGCGAAGAAACTAACTCTTTCAATGGAGAAGACCTCTTAATTTCTAATTTATTTCTTGGAGATTGACTTTCTTATTCACATGAATTTTACAATTCAGCTCCATTTTCAATCATCATCACAACCACCTCTAATTGCAATAGACACATACCTAGTAATATGTGTAATTATAATAGTTGGACTTGATGAAGAAGTGCATGTCCTTTGTTTTTTGATGTGCCATCCTTAGTAAGGGGTTTAGTAGTAGTATTCTCAAAATACTTGGACTTAATCCATCATTTTTTTCTCAAGAAAAAGTTAGTAGTCCTTTCCCTAATGTCTATTACTTCTTTTTAAATCCAATCTATAGGTTGAAGAGGCCACAATTTGATAGTATTAATAAAGACGATATCTACAAGATCTAAAATATCATCCTTAATACCCTCACGATTCCATGCAAATCAAAATTCTCAACTTGTTAGTTGTCAACCTAATCTAGTTCCTTCTTTTTACTTCAAAATCATCTATGTGATCCTCTTAGGAATATTCAATGAGGTACATGATTATATGAGACATACAAATTATCCTTGACATAATTTTTTCTATCAAAAGGTATTTTGGTTGTATAAGAATGGAATCTTATATGAGTCGTGCCAGTCCTTCCATATTTTGTGCATTTGCATAAGCCTTAAAATTACTTAGACTTAAATGGAATGGATATGCAACTTTCTTTTTCTTTGCATTTTTTTCTAACTATTATCATTTGTCTACATACTTCAATCAAAATGAAGTAATCACTTGCATATCTATGAAATTTGTGTGGAGCACCATCAAATCCACCAAGATTGAGATATGTAAACAAAAAAATTGAATGAAAATGCTACCATATTGTGTGAGCAACTAAAAAGCTTCAAGTGAAATTTGTATCCCAACATTTCCTTCAAGGTCCCTCACAATCAACATGTTGAAGGCATCATTAACTCTCCTAAAATATTTATTCTAAAATATCTCTAGGACTAGGGATAGTAATCATAGATTTACGTAGTGTTATCAAACACTCCACAAGTTCATAGGTCAAGCCAATCCTTCATGCTTGCAATTGCATAGAAAAAATAATGACACAAGAAAATACATTTTCTAAAAATTAATCAATTGATTATACTTGAGTGATCACTTATGTTCTATCCTTAATCAATATATTATGAATCATAACCAACTAGAAGAGTGAATTAACACATCCAATTTTTAAAAATATTAGTGTCTTTTCTTCCAACAAGCCTATTCAACAATGTGATTATATAGGATATTCCTACAAAATGTCCCTTGCATAGTCCTTTGGGAACTTGAGACTTTCCCCTTTTAGGCACCTTTATCCAATTCTTAGCAATATTATTTGTTCAAGTGCATCTCATCTCTTGAAATTAATGACTACCCATTTCAAAATTTACATCAGCAAAAGCATCTCTCAAGGCTAATGTTTGGACCATTAAGCTTGACAACTACTCTACCATTAGTAGCTCTAAGTTCTTAGTGTTTACTTGGTAGTTTTTGATACATGTCACATACAAGGGAAACACACCTGATAACATATGACTATAATGAAGGATAAAATATATGAAAATGGATGAAAAACAATGAGTTTAATAGATTTCATATCTCTTAGGCATGTAAAGTATACATGTACTCACACACAACAAATTGAGAACTACACTTACATTGTAAACAAGGGAAACACACCTAATAACATATGATTGTAATAAAGGACAAAATATATGAAAAGGGATGAAAAACAATAAGAGTTTAACATATCTCATATCTCCTAGAGATGTACAGTATACATGTACTCACACAAAACAAAGTGGGAACTACACTTACATTGTAAACAAGGGAAGCACACCTATTAATGCATGGCTCTATTGTAGCAAAATATAAGGCAAAGGGATGAAAAATAGTAAGCTAGAGCTTAACAAATCTCATATTTTGAAAGCATGTACACCATACACATACTCACACGCAACAAATTGGGAACCACACTTACATTTTGTAGTAGGGAAACACAATTGTTTAACTATGACTGTAATGATTTAAAAATTGTAGGGAAACACAACTGCTAACCTATGACTGTAATGGCTATAATGAAGAACAATACAAAGCTTACAAATGAAAAACAATAAGAGTTTAAGAAATCTCACATCTTTTGTGCATGACCAACACATTCATAGGCATAAATTATATAAAATAATCCCAATATAATGCATGTAGAGGAATATCAAGAACAATATGAAAGCAGCTAGTCTAAAATATGTGTTGTTGCCTCATCTCTTGTTATGTCGCTCAATTTTGTGTTTGTCACTCCACTTTTTCTTATGTCGCTCACTCTAGAATAAGTGAAGTCTTCAAGGATTTCATGGCTATTTGAATTGAGAATTATTGTGATTTATTTCATGCTTGTTTGATATGGCGTATTAAATTCATGTCCTCTTTCAAATTTGAAATTTGAATGATATGAATTGCAGATTTGATTTGTTTCAGCCATCAAATTGTGAGTTGATTGGTTTGGTGAAATGTTTGCATTTGTTTCGATATTTTTTTTCATGAAGAATGTTGGCCTTACAACTTGTTTTTGTGGATGCAAGTGGGCGCAAAGTTGAAATTACTAGTACGTGCACGGGTTATTTGGCAAGATGGGACATATGACAGCCAATACATGTTGTAGGTCTCATGTTTGATGAGATAGGCAGATGCTTATATGTGTTGTTTTGGTCATGCTTTTGTGGTAAACTTGGTTATAATAAATTATATTTTGAGTCAAATATAGGACATATGGGTTTGAATGGTGTTGATGTGGCAGGCTTATTTTGTTGTGCAGTTGTCCATTGTCTATAAGGGAGTCTTGTGTTGGTGAGACAATTAGGTTTCAATGTTTATGTAGGGGGTGGGGGGGCGGTCTACTTTTATGTTACGACTCTTTTATGAGCACCCATGATCTTGTCATTGATATGTTAGAAATACTTTGAATACAATCAGACTTATTTTGCAAACATATACCAAAAAAGTGCATTTAATATCTAATCATTTTTTGGGCTTTATGTGGTTTTTTATACACATTTATTTTTATCATATTTAGAAGAGAGGCGTACCACTGTGAGCACCAATGTGTGCCAGCCCTATCGCACGTTTAAAATCGTGTGCATGTTCCGACTCCTCTCCTCTATTTATTAATTTGTATAAAAATTTAAAAAATCATCATTTAAAATAAAATTATGAATTTCCAAACACTCTCCTCTATTATTTTAAATTTTGTGTTGAACCTCTAAATTTGCTCTATCCATTGCAATCCCTAAAGCTGCAAATGCTAATTATGTATTGGGTAAGAACTGAATATATTTTTCTTAGAAAGGCGACCCAAGGATATTTATATAAGCAGTCCATTCAAATAGAGAATATGCGGAGACAAATAATATTTCATTAAGCGCCCAATAATGCATAGTATTTAATCAAGCACCGGAATAATACACAGAATAAGAAATACGTATATACTAATGGTTCTGCGTGTAGTCAACTAAATTCTCCATTTTCAAACCCCAAGCTTAAAAAGCGAGTGGTCTGTACCATCGCTACGGATACTAATAATTCCCTGTACAATTCTGTGATTCGTCAAGCAAAACCTCCAGCTGTAAACCTACCATGCTGGGAGCCTGGAAATCGAATCATCTATCCTGTATACCATGCAGGCGTCCCAGTCCTCTGTAATCCGTTGAATAGAACATGTTAACAATGCCAGCCAATAATTCAAGTTCGACAAAGTTGTAGGTCAAAAGCGATTGTAAAGGGGGGACGAGCCTTACCTTTAGGCCGCCGCTGCAACCCGATCCATGATGTTGGCGACGGCGGTTTTGGAGTCCCTAAGTAGTTGGAGACTGTTGATTAAGCTCTTTCTCTTGGTAGCGACGACTGGACTTTCTTCCATAATCTTTTCCATGGCACCGAAATTGGGACCTCCCACGTCTTTGAGAATCTGGACCTCCAGCTCCCTGCCCACCAATTTTCTGCAAACAAATTGGAGATGCAGAGGAATCCCATCTCCCATCCGCAAAATGACCACTTTCCAATACGCCATAACGCTCATCTGCATTTCATACGCCTCTTCCACACGCTCACTCGGCATTTCCATGATGTCGCCCACTTCCACTTCTCCAAAATCCTCTATCATCACCGTCTTGTTTTCCAAATTGTAACCAGGGGCCGAGGTCGAGTATTTGCCCCTACTACAATCCTTGACGAGGCGGCGCAGTCTGTCCGTGAACTGGCCTTTCGACTGAATGAGCCTGCCATACGTTTCCATGTATGCAGGACTCAGGGTAAAATCTATGCCTTTCTCCATCTCTAACATTTGCTTAACATGCGAGATGCATTCCTGCCTCTTCTCCACCACCAGCCCCTGCACGGATCGTTGAACGCGCGACCGCAGCTGCGGATAGCACTGACAGTGGTGGTCAATAACCCGATTAATCACATTTTCCAAGTAATGCCAAACGTTTGATGCAAGGTCGAGTCCCTTGTCGGACACCTTTTCAACCATCTGTTGCAACAGGTCCAGAAACACAGGCTTCCCCCAGCATTTGGGTTTCCTTGGCCAGAAACTTGGTCTCCACTGCGCCGCTCTGACAGAGGTCTTTGTAAAACTTGTCGAACATGTCTCGCAGTCGGGCGGTACAGTGCATTTGAGGATCCTCTGGAAACTGCTGAAACTCCCCCCGAATTACGATCTTCTTCAGCGACTCCTTAATCTCGTTCAGCAGCTTCACGAACCCCACCTCGGCCTCCCGCGGGTTGCAGAAATGCTGAGGGAGGCTGCTGAGCTCAGATTGGCGCTTTCCCAGCATGTCGTCGATTTTGTTGCAGATTTGAGGGAGCGTGGTGTTGATGGTCATGGCCTGGATTCGCATCAGCTTCTGCGCCAACACAGGGATTCCCACCATCTCCTTGTCGATCTTCCTCAGCAGCGGGTGGGAGTCGAACAGCTGCTTCTCCTTCCGCCGGGCTTCGGCGTTGCTTTCGTCGTCAACGCCGTTGCGGACACAGACGTAGCCGAGGCCAATGTTGACGGCATCCACCGTCACTTTTTCCAGAAGGCCCTCGGGCGCCTTGTCCGACTTGGTCACCACGGCCAGAGTCCGCTGGCCATGTGGGTCCACCTTCTGCGACATTCTGATGGACTCGCAGGTGGGAAAATCCACATTCGCCGCCAAAACATTCAGAATAATGCTCTCCTTTGGAGTGATGTACTGCATTATAATGTCCGTTATCTGCTCGTAGATGTCCTCCGGCTGCCCGGCTATTGGAACTCTGGTGATCCCGGGTAAGTCCACCATTGTCAAATCCGGAGCTCCAACTTCTGTAATGTGGAGCGTAATCGCACTATAACTTATTCCTTTCGCATATCCTGCGATTTCTTGTGTCGCAGCCTCGATCTCGGATGTTATGTCCCACTCTTTTATTACCTCCTTTTTGCCACTGTACTCTATGGAGATATGGGCTTCAGATTTGTCGGTGCAGCTTTGGAGTCTCATGACGAGGGGAACGCGCGTGCAGATGCCCGTCCCTCGGGGAAGCTTGATGCCTGCGAGGGACTCCAAGACGCTGGACTTGCCGCTCGACTGGTCGCCCACCACCACAATGCTGGGAATTTGGATTCCTTCTTTCATGATGTCCAGGTTGCGCAGCTTGTCTACTGCATCCAGCAACGGTCGGATCTGCTGCTGATACAACGTTGTCAAACTCGAGGATCCCACGATTTCATCTTTCTCCTCCTCCAGCTTAGAAATCGCCATGAGCATCGACATCCTCAGCCTCTCGTCCAAACAGCTCGTCGACATGTTCAAGAGCACAAACAACGCTAACCTGAATGCTCTCTAAAAATCCGTATGCAGGAGGATTATATTATAACGCAGGAAGACTGGGTTCTTCTTATACTAAAATCTGGTGTTCAGTATTTGGAATGCAGCTTACTACGAGGAAATTTCCATAGACATAGATAAAGACTGAAACCTTTAGCACACAGTAGTCGTAGACAAAAAAGCTATTCGAATTTCGGGTCTCAGGTTTCGTAAGATCCTCCATGCGATCTTCACCTCCGCTTCCACAGTGTTTACGAAATTTCGAGGGCATTTCAGAGAGCGCATAACCCAATCCTTTTAGGCGTAGTTTGCAAGTTCCTAGTAGTTATCGAAGTACGGTAACAAGAAAACGACGTCATATCATATGTCCTTTCATGATGTAAGATTCCACTTTCTGTCTAATTTCGTAGAAAGAAATTTGCAAATTTTACTTTACGGATAAGGTGGATACCAATTGCTATCATGAAATTTGGATTTGTTTTTTTAAACATAGTAAAGTACAATGAATGAAACATCGAGGAATAAACATTTTAACGAAGGTTTAACAAGTAAGGAATTATTAAATAATTTAAAACCAGCGACATCGTACCTTTGTGTGTCGAAGAGTAGTGGAAGATAATTAACAATTTTTGTCTTGCTTATGCAAACATTCATTCAATGCATGAGGTCAGTTGTGTGTTCAATCAAGGTTCAGCGGGACAAGTGAAAATTTTGAATTGTTTGTGTATCTATTTAGATTAACTTTGTCTATTATTTAATTTTAAAAATTTAATCTCTTAAGTGAAATATTCTTGGAATGTACACAAAAATCAAACCAAGAATTGTTACATATAAAAATATTCTCTTTGTAGATTTCTCACTACATTTCCCTCCCTTTGTCCTTGTATCCTTCTCTCTCATATCTCTCTTATATATAAAGAGTGATTGAGTTTATGTGCCAAGTGCCACCAATTGGATGTACATATATAATGTGTAAGACCATTTGATTGCACTTTAAGTAGTGCACACTTAATATCTTGTGTCTTCTTACCTAAAAACTAACAAGCAAAGTCTTTTTAGTATATGACATTCATAGCTTGCAAGCATGTGAGTATGTCCAAGTGGAGATGTTGGGACCAATTAGTATCTAATACAACAACAAGGATGTATACTGGCTATACCTTTGATAAATCTCAGATCAATGGAATAGTTTAATAGAATTATTTATAATTGACATATAAGTTCTCATCTTGATTTTTTAAAGTCATGTATGTAATATCATTTAGCGCCTTTACCTTGTTATCATTCTCAAGATAGAAGACATCTAAGACATCAAAGCATAAAACAAAGGGGTAATTAATGTGGCATTGCACTTTTCCATTTGTCAAAGTAATGTTTGTGTAACCACTTGGAAAGATGGGGTTGAGAACAACACTATTCTCAAATAATCTCACTTTTCTTAATGACAAGCTTAAGGGAGAGTTACTATTAAATGAGTTTCATTGTTTATATAGATTAGTAATATCAATTACAACACCAATTAATCAAAGTTGAGATTGTAGCTACTTAGTAGTTGTGTGTTTCTTTTATTCAATGTTTTGTTACTATTATTCTTTTGTACCTAGTCTTACATTTACTTGTAGTAAGTTTGAATTCTCATTGAGCTTATAAATTTAAGATGAGGGATTTTGTACTTGCATATAAACCATTTACTCAATTTTATTCTAATATATATTAAATATTACAAATACTATCATTTACATAGAGCAAGACATAGAGATAGAGAGAGGAGGGAGAGATAGAGGGAAAGGTAGAGGGAGGGAGAGAGAGGGAGGGAGAGAGAGGGGGAGAGAGACCTAAGAAAGATGATGTGAATAGAAAATAAAAGAAAGAGCTCAAGAGATTGAATGATAGAGGAAGAGAGAAGAATACAAAAGGAGATTGATGGAGAGGAAGATAGATAGAGAGATAAATAAAATATTGAGAGAGAGAGAGAGAGAGAGGAACATGGCAAGAGAACTAGGGAAATAGAGAAGGGGGAGAGAGACATAGAGAGATAGATGAAGAGAAATGGAGAGATGGAGAGGAAGATAAAGAGATAAATAAAGAGATTTGAAGAGGGAGAGGGAGAGAGATAGAGAGGGAAATTGATAGAGACATGAATAGAGAGAGAAAGATAGAGTTAAGAGACAGTGGGAAAAAATATAAAGAAAAGAGATAAAGAAAGAGAGGGAGGGATGAAATGTGAGGGAGACTAACTTTTAATCAATCATTTCATGCCAACAATCCAAATATGGCATGCGTCCATAGGGAGCTATTCTTAGAGTAATACATCATTTACTTAAGGTTTTTATAATTCAACTTTAAGACCTCTCCATTGGAGATAGAGATAAATAAAAAAATAAATAGAGAGATACAAAGGGAGAAAAAGACATATAGAGAGATAGGTATAGATATATAGAGATCAAGAGGGAATGAGGGTGAGATTGATAGAGAGGAACTTAAAAATAGAGATAGAGTAGTAGAGAGATATAGATAAGAGATATAAAGGGAAAGAGACATTAAGAAAAGAGAGACTAACTTTTGATCAATTTTTTTTGTGCCAACAATCCAAACTTGATCTACATATAAAGTGTCATGTTTATGGTTCCAAATTTTGCATACACATGTCTACCAAGGTAGTTGCATCCATAGAATATAAAAAATTTGCCTTCCATTATGTTGAAATAGATGACATACCCTATTTTAGAGCTCCCAATTCAGGACAAGCAATGAGCAAGCAAAGGTTGTTGAGACTAACTTATGCATTCCTATTGCATTTTCTTGAAAGTTTCTAAGGAGTAAATTCAATAAACCCATTTTTTGCATATTCTTTGATCACATTAAGCCATAAGAACACGCCTTTGGAGAATTTTTCCAAATAGTTTGCTACCACCAAATTTGATCACTTTGAGTTTAGGATCCAAGTGTCACCTATTAGATTTAGGTTGAAAAATTGGATTTTTTGATTGCTCTCTTATTAGTATAGGGTTTTCATGTTATAAAGATTCATAAATTCTTACAAAAAAGTGATGGGTGATGTCCTTTTTAGTCAATGCATTGAAAAGAACCTCACCATAGGTTGATACACTTGTATGATGGATGCCAATTAGCATAGAATTATTTTCTAATAGCATTTTTAGTGTTAAGTTATGTTGTGTTGTGCATATGAACTTGATAGTGATATGGTTTTTTGATGATATAGACATGAACCCTTCTTTTATAACAAGATGAAATGTTCATAGTTTTAGTAGGTTAAATTTTGCTTCATTAGTGTCTCAATAGATATGTATTGGAAGATTTAATATCTATAGATATTGAAGGGAAAGGGAAAGAATGAAATGGCTACATATAATTTTCTCATTGGGTGTATCCTATAGACTTTATACAATATAAAAAGAGTAATGTTTAATTAGATGAGAAATTTGCACACCAATTTGGTAATATCAAGGTCCCCTATGGTGAAGGTAAATTTGAAACTAAAAAGAATTAAAAGGGGTATCATCTAAAATATGTGATGAATATGAAAGGAAACTTATTGAATTCAAATCATAATTATGCTAAAAATTTCTAGGAAGATATTGATAAAATGATTGATGCAAGGATAATATTTAAGGTGCAAATAAGTGAATAGGTATTAAGAATTGGAAAAATAAGAATATTTCGATGCTAAAAGTCCAAATGCAATCGCATTAAGGACTCATTCCCTAGCCTATACATATAGATTCTATACTAGAAGTAGTTGGGAATGAGATTTAATCCTTTATGTATGGATCTTTTTGCTATAACTAGATTGGCATACTGTCATATCATGGTTGACTAGCCATAAACCTAAAAAGGTGGGAAATATTTGATTTGAACTTTTATTTAAAATTGTTGTACACTCCCATAATGGAATGCATGGGAAGTATTGTTAATAAAGTTGTTAATGACCATCATACTTGTTTAAGGGAAGTGGTAGACCTTGGAAAGTTTTCGTCTTGAAAATTAGCTATTGTGTAATCGTTCTCTAAGCTACCACACCTAATTGGGAGGAATCACTCTATATTTTGGACTATTATTATTGATTAGTTTCTATTATTTTGAATGGCCACTAGCCAAACTCAAGCTCAATTTTTCTTATTAATCTTGTAAGTAATCCTTTTATATTTAAATTTAATATTAGTTAAACATTTAGGGTATTTGTCTTATTTCTACAATGTGTATAAAAGAATATATATTGTTATCAATATTTACGGGTTACAATTTTAGTTTTAGTTGATTATTAGACTTGCATATTAGTTAGCATTTCGTTATTATTTCAAAATTACAAAAAATAACAAAAGAAAAAAATTATAAAAAACTAGAGAGGGGAGAAGAATCTTGTACGCCCTTTTTTAGATGTCATATAGATTTTTGTAAGGATGGGTGTCATGGAATAATCAAGCATATAGACACTATAGAGTCACTTTAACAAATGGTTGTTAGAGAAGTTGGAGAATGGAGTGAGGAAATATGTTTAAAAGGAGATCAATTGTTTAGAAGAGTTAAGATTTTTTATTCCAAAATTGGCCAACAAGGAATATCTAAAATTGTTTTAGCATAGATTCCAAGATATAAGGACCCAAACCCCAAACCTTTGTCAAAAAATTTGAAGCAGGGAGGTTTTAGTAGATATATGTTAAAGGAGTCGAGATTTTTAACAACAATGATGGTTAAGAAGAATAAAAGTGGGAATCCTTAAATTTTAAAAATTTCCTTGGATGCAACTTTTGAAAAATGACATGGTAAGGGAAGTTGATTCCAAAGGAAAATTATACCCCAACGAAGATGGCACAAAATGGTGTCATAAAATAATCCCAAGCACACAACTAATAAGGTGAAGGGATTACCTAAACTTAGGAATTTGAATTGAGAAAGTATTCTAGCAATAAAATCTCAAACATGGAAGGTTACTAAATCATATGATCATGAACTCAAAGTGGTAGTAACAAGAGTAGGAGTGGAAAAAATCCTATAGATCCCATACTTTAGCATTAGGGAATTTAAACAATAGTTAGTGCATATGGTTTCTAGCTACCATCCACAAAGTCAATGTTCATATGTATAGTACATTTATGAAGAAATAAAATTACTTAGAAGGCTAAGGACTTCACAAGAATATTTAGTGCACCTTCACATAGATTTTTGGTGAGCTAACCCAATTTTAGCACCCGTGGCATGTAAGCTCAAAAGGGCTATATGCAATCAAACAACTATGCATAGCATAATTGACTCAGTGAATTAACATAGATGTGGGCCAAGGGACACAAGGGAATCAAGAAGTATTTAACATTTGATGAGTGGGGGTGAATCTTGTAATGTTATTAGATATCACTTGGCAGGAGCTACTAAGGCCTCAAAGATTGTCGTATAATTGACTAACTATATGATGACATTGAAGAAGGGAAAGATTCATAATTGGGATGAACTCCTCTTAGAAATAATCTATGTATTTATTTCATTGTCACATAAATATTTTTATATGACATATGTAGCTAGGTTCTTCTTGAATAATGTATATTCTTAAGAAATTATAGAGGGAGAATTCAGTCTAGATGATACTTATAAATCCACTATTACATATATATTTCAACGAAGGCATCTTATTATTCCTTTGGCCAATACCAAGGAAGATTGTGGAGCAAGGAAAAAGTGGAAGCATGTGGTGGAGGCAACAATAATATTAGAGAATGAGGTCGAAGATCTTGATAATGAAGATAAGGATGATAGAGAGGAGCACATGGATATCTAAATTATTACTTCTTCATCCCATTCTTAGTCTATTTTAGGGAATCCTTTGTATATAGGGGATGATGGACAACACATTGAAGACTATTTTGGTGCTCCAAATTGTTCCCAATATTTTGAAAGGATGCACTTTGAATGAAATTTAGGATAAAATAGTAGGTGAGCCTTATAATTAAAATATAGACAGATTGGGCCACTTGATAGGATTAGGTACAATCTCTTCAATACTTTAAGCTTTACAAAACTTGGGAGGGTGATTCCTTTTTATCTCACGAGACAATTAAAGATAAATGTTTTAAAAATGACTATAAATAAATATTAAACCTTGAACAATGTAAGGATAATTCAATATTTTATCACTAATAGTTCCTCATGCTAATCTTCATGGGTTTTGTAGCTAGTGATCTTGTAATGTACATCAAAACTTATATTTTTGAATTTTTTGTAAATATAGCATGAAATGCAAAATAAGGTCACTTTTTTATCACCTAGTTCCCAATGTGAGCAAGGTGAAAGCATACCATGGTTGGGACACTAACTAACTAGTGGCAAGTTGCATAGTTCTACAATGTATGCAATATTAGAAAATAAATAATGTCTTAGTAACATAGCCATCCAAAATTACATCTAAGATAATTTAGTGGTGAGATACAAATTATTACAATTCTGAATGATAAGTAATGAGATAAACTTATATTTTCAAAACTAGGAATTATGACATATAGTTGGACAATAATTTGAAGATAAACATTTTATCAAATAGTTGGTATATAATTGAAAACAAAAATAATTACTTGGAACAAAGGTTGGAGTAAATAAGAATAATGAGAGATGAATAATGCTAAAGCTAAATTAGATAGCTAATAAACTACTAGATAACTTAAGATTGTTGCTCACAAATTGTTACAATAGCATGATACCTCTGAAAACCATAATCCAATCAAAATGGCAACCAACTAAAAATTGTATAGTAAAATTTGAAAGTACAATTTACTTTAGAGAAGATTGGAAATCCTTTGAATAATTTTTGTGTAGGATTAAACTATACAGATCCATATTATTGTACCAAAAAATTGTACACTTTTCAAGACCCCAAAAAATTCCCTAATTTTTCCAAACTCTAATTTTATTGTTTGGATAGGTGACCTTAGGGTTTAAACACCTTCTAGATATAATGATGATGTACATTCTAAATCATTCAAAAAGTGGATAGGGAATTGCATATCTAGATCATTAATACCATGTTAGAGCATATATAATATCCACAATGTCCGCATATATAGACATATACATATATACATGAACATATACGTATATGTATATTTGTATAAATACACATGTATATTTATAATGTATAAATGTATATATGAAGATGTATATGTATGCATGCATGCATGCATGCATGTATATCTATATCTATATATTTATATATAGATATACATGCCCGTATATAGATTTATGGATGAGAAAAATATGAAGGATCTAAAAGTGGCTCAAAATATGTTTTATGTTATAGTGTGCTCATTCTTTTGAAAGTGTGGCTAAGATTTAATGTATGCTTGTATGAGTTGATATTTACCAATCCCCATCGATATGTATCATGCTAAAGTTTTTCCTTTTTTGAGTGTTTTATATAACTTGAATGCACATTATAATTTAAATTATAAAAATCTCACCCATTAGAATTGGATTTCCAATATTGAGGATTGGATATACATATTAAGCTCTCAAATCTATGTTGTGCACATAAAATAGTATTTTTAATTTACTTATTGTTATATTTGCACATTTTAGATAGAAATTCTATGAAACCACCACTAAAATGTCAATCTACTTCTTAGCTTTGTAACCATATATATATTTTTAAATTGAATAAACTAAGGTATTTATTTTTATTCACTATATATGTTTTGCCCAGACTAAGTAGTTTATTTTATTTACTTTTAATTATGTATTCATATGCCTAAAATACATGAGTGTTTCCTTTTTCATACTTTTTGATGATCTATATTTCTAAATTTAAAATAAAATATATACCATTTCTATATGTTTCATTCTCTACACATTTTTTTTTGGGGGGTAGAAGTAGGTGACATATACACTCAATTAGTTTTTAGGATGCATCCACTTCAAAAAATCACAAGTTGTATTTTCTTTGTTGTTTGTTATTTTGTTGTCTTGCAACTATTTTTACTACTTTTGTTAGGAAATGTTGTCTAGCTTTTGGCCTTCTCCTCTAAAGGTTGTTTTGTTTTTGATAAGGAAAATCAGGTTTTGAAGAGGCCCCGAAACCCTTTACAATGAAGAGAAGCTGCTAAAAAGACTAAAACAATAAAACTCATAGCCCAAAAAAACCAAAAAGCTGACAAAATATAAAACCAAGTAACCCGTCAACATCCCAGCAACAAAACATCAACAACAAGGCTGACTAAATAAAAACAACAAAAAAGCTACAACATTTTTTCAAGAACATTGGCTGAGGCCATATTTTCCTCAACGACCCCCTTATGCATCTCAACCACATCCTTGAGCTCCTCAAACGAAATAGAAATCATTTTCTTGTTCTTGCTCCTCGTTCTCAAACACAGGCCAACATCCAAATTCTTCTCCACATTAGGGCCAATTTCCTTAGTCATCTCTTCTAGATTCATGTGGTTAACATCCTCAATGGCCTTCTCATGTTCTCCCAGATCCATAGACTGTCCAATCCATTTTATGGCTTTCTCATTTAAAATAGAGAGACCCTTAGCAGTAGATTTCAAGGATTTGTTGCTAATGTTAACAACAGTCTGTAAATCATTAGTAATATTACTAATTTTTTCCTCCATATTAACAAACCTCTCCTCAATAGTCTTTTCAACGGCCATTTCCAGGGATGTAATCCTCTCCTCATGATTTTTACCAAGTCGTTCAACATCAACAACAAGTTTATCAAGCATTATATTCATAGTCTTAACCTTACCTTTGATCGACCATTCCTTATAGTTGCTATGCACAAGCACAACACAAACATATTGCCAGTTTTTAAGTTGTATGTTGAGCTCTTTCACTTCCAAGAAAAGCCACTTCACCAGCGAGAGCAAGTTGCGAGTTTTGTCCTCTGTCATTCTACAGAAGAGCTCCATGTTAATATCATCCCAATTTACCGGTGGCATAGCTTGAGAACCAACATTCTCGACAAGATCCTCCTGAGCCCCCTCTATGTCCTCCAAATCCTCCTCAACAAGTGAATACTCTACTTCAATCACCTCCAATTTCACCCAATTCTTATCCGACATATTCACCAAGTCTGCTAGAATTTCCAACCGCTTTTCCTTCACATCACTTCCCTTAACCTACTCAACACCAATAGGAGATTCTAAATTAGCCTAGTTAGGGCCAACCACCTTGGAACACACCAATCCCTCATTCACCTGCTCAATATCCTCTATAGGATGCTCAGACCTCGGGAGGCCATTACTCGGGACATGCATATCATCTGAAATAGGTGAAATATCACCAGACTTTCCATCACCCAAGACATGTTTGACATCATCCACCTTCTACTTGAAATATCTCTATAAAATTTCCTTCCATTGGAAGGAAGACTAGTCACCTTGGTGATGAAATCCTTATTAATGTTAAATTCCACACCTTTGTAGCACAAAATCCTGTTGTTCTACCCTTTAACAAAAGCCTTCATCACTTCAGGGTTCGTACCATGGAGCTTCAACATATAAGGACAGACACCACCCTTTTCTAGATGCTCCCAAAAAATTTCATTACTCCTAAAATCCTCACAAGAGCTCAACTCCACTTCGCGATGAGCTCCTCCCATGGCAGCATGCAACAAACAACACTCTGCCTGCTCCTTAATTTTTTGCAAAGGAAAGATTAAGCAAACAAACCACAAGGAAATGCAAAAAATACCCACAAAACATGTGAGCCTCCCACACCAAGTACAACCATACCTTAGATCCTAGTCCATAATCTCACAGACATCTAAAAGGAAATTATTAGAAGAGAAGGCACCTGACTCGACATGCAAAAACCAACTCAGGAAGAAATAAAAAAGCCTTTCTCCTAGCTTAACTACCTTCATGACATGAAAATTGGTCATAATTGGAAATGTTCTTAAGATTAAGTGGTAAGGAATCATAACCATTCCAATTATTTCAAGCCACTGCTCCTAAATTAGCTAACCCATCAACCAACAAATTAGCTTCCCTGAACACGTGAGAAATTCTAACCTCATCAAAAGAGTTAATGATGGATAAAGAATCATTAATCAGATGGGCTATCGACCATGATGGTTGGATACTCTTCATAAGACACTTAATAATGTTAAGAGAACCCCCTTCAATCCAAAGTTTTGAGACCTCATAATCTTTATCCAATAAGAGGCCATGATAGGCTGTTGCAAATGTGGTTTTGTTGAAACTATGATGTTTTTTCTAATATTTCACTATCTCTTCTTTTTTTTATTGTAAAAGATAGAGGTATTTTCAAAACCCCTCTTTACCTTTGATAAAAAACTAAGAATGTCTTGTAGTATAGACTATTAGTTATAATTCCACTAATTAGTTTAAAAAAAAAAAATTAACAAAATAAAAAATGGGGAACACACATGAAACACTGTGTTATATTTTAGTAATAATAACATGACTATTTTGGATGCTCAACACTTGACCCTCTTAGTATAAACCATTTTTTAAAATCCTTAGTAGTTTATAAACTAGAATTGGAGCACTTATATAATTATGTTCTTATCACATCTTTGAATTGAATATAGGAATCTTGAATCACTCGTTGAAGTTCAAGTTTTGTTGATTTAAAAAAAGTGACCAATTTGATTCTTTCTGACCTCGATTTTCATGCACTTACATATGTGTGTATGTAAATTAAAAATATTTTAAGTGTCTTTTTTTTAGACTGCAGGAATCGGTCGGGTATTCATCCCCTATAAACTACAGTGCACTTGGTAAACTTTTTTCGTGTGACTAGTGATGCTAGAGCGACACACCCTCATGTACCACGAGGAAGGTGGGGAGACTAGATCTCGTGACCTCTTTCCTGCAACAAAATATTTTAGCCAATTAAAATGTTTTAAGTTAATATTATAGTAAAATTTAGATTTATGTCATACTTTAGAAAAAAATGATACATTATTGAACTTTCACCCTAAGACTATTATGAGTAGAAATAGAATGATATTTTAAGAGTAATAATGAGCCTAGGTTAAAGAATTTTCTAAATAAGGCAATATTATGTGTTAGGATAATGCACCTAAGAAACTCACATAAAATAATATAAGACAAAAGAGAAAATGTGAAATAATACACTTTTCATCTCAACATGTTTGTATCTTTCATAGTTATTATTTTTATTTTGTATACATGAAATTGTCTCTTATATTGATTCCTACCCTTTATTATTATAATAGTTAATTCATTGTTTGTCAGTTTTTCAAAATTTTACTTATTGTATCTTTGCTAGCTATCATGATTTGCCAATTTTATTTGCACAAGATTCAATCCCTATTTGGAACTTTAAATTTCCCATACATGCTATAATTTATGAATCCAAAATATTATTCCTTCCCATTTCTTTTTATTATTCAACTAGATACTTTTCAGTTTACTATGATAAATTAGACTACACTTCAATCTCAACATGATTTTTTTAGTTTAGAAAATGATAGAATAATATATTAGAATAATTTTACATCCATAAGACCAAAGATAACCTATGGGATAACAAACCATGGATCATTATAGCTTTCAAAATTTCTCAGCAATTGGTAAGAAACTTGATGATGAGCTCTAGTATTTTCTCAATTGTATCCTCTTTGAACAAATCTTGTAATGAAGTAGCTGCTAAAATGTCCACATACTTGGATTGAATATTATAAGAAGCTTCACACTCTAGAATAAAATGCTTCTTAGATTCAACTACCCCTACCATGCAAAATATACACAAGTTCTTTTCTCCCATTATTCCTTAGGCCTTTTCCATCTACCTATTTCACATTAGAGATGGTGTGAGCTATTCCTTAATTAAACTATAAGAATATTTGATCTTCAAAGTATATTTTCCGCTATGTATGTCATTTGTTGATGATCATAAGTAGGCTTATATTTTCAATATAATGTTTCTTTCTCCTTAATAATTTTTCCTACATATACTTGTAAAATTTACCTTTAAAAAAGGCATTTATTTATTTGTTATTATTTGGAACATACTTAGATGAATACCCTATTTTCTCATTCACTTAAAATTTTGTTTTATCTAATAATGTTTCTCTCATTCAATCCTTATTTGATGAAAACTTGAGGCCATCTATGTGTCTCCATCTATTCAAATTTTGAAAGATAACTTATATACACACCATACCAATGGCCTTAATAGGGAGGGTACCTATTTTAGCAAGAATTATCTCATAAGGGACTAAAATTTTGAGTTTGAATCTTCTTGTGATCATGCATTTTTAAATCCTCTTTATTTTCTTCTATTTTACCATTGAAGTGCTACTATGTCATAATCCATATTTGTAAAGAATCACTAGAACTTGAGTAAAATTCTAAAAAGAATCTATATGTAGATTTTCCAATCCCATAACTCTACCTCTGTACTTTTTTTTGTAATGCACATAGTTCTCTCTACCCTCCCAAAGTTGTCTTCCTTTTGTAAGTATCCCAATTGAGCTTGTTATTGAAGTCAATGCCAAGCTATTCATACTCTATCACTTCCTCTATAATAGTCCATTCAAAATAAAAGTTGAGATAATGTTATCAAGATATTATACCTCATTTGAGAGATCCAATTTTTTTTAACCTTTTTCCCATGTTCATTTAAGAATAATTTAATTATTCTATTTATTCATGGCCTACTCAATATTCAAGTTAGTTTTAGCTTTGTAGTCTATCTATTGGTAATTATTAGGCCTTTGGGTGCTTTAATGTAACTATCACGAGTCTTTAATTGTTTCTTCTTTGCATTTTTGGTAGAGCTTAGATTTGATTTATATGAAGTATTTTTATTTTCTTTTGAATCCTTTGAGTTTTATTTCTCCTACATAAATTTATCCATTTTTTGTGGAGTGACTAGATGATGAATATTCATATGCTACATTAGACACAAGATAGTTTCTACAACTAATAAAAGATCTCAATGATCAAATAAGTGTTTGATCAGTCAATCTTTTAGTGATTTTTCAAAATTCCTAACTCATCAAAGGTTTGGAGGTACTTTAGAATGTTAAATGAATATATAAATATTAAGAAATTGTGTGCCCTTTTAAATTTGTCTTGATTTTCAAAGAAGAGAATTGCTACTACAACTTATTCCTACCACTCATCCATAGTTCTAATTATGTTTCTTGTCAAGTCCTTATTTCCAAAAAGAGAAATGTTACTATAAATTGTTGCTACCACTCATCCCTAGTTCTACCTATTTTTCTTGCTTCTTGGAGGTAAGATTCCATACTATTTCATTTTCTAAGGAGATTGAATTTGTCTGGAATATTAAATTGCAAAAAAAATTGGGGTTTCATTAATGTTATTTTGTTAAGTACCCACATACCTGCATCTAAGGGTTATTTTTCAAGTTTGTTGACCAAATATCAAAGCATATAAACCCAAAGAACTATGAAGTACATTGAAAACTAAAAGAAGAAATGATTATACTGGTCAATCGTTGAAGCTTCCATGATTCATCTTCGTAGCACCTTCTAACTTGTTGATTGTTGCCCTCAGATTGAGTTTGTGAGCAATTTGATGCCAAAGACTATGTCCTACACAAGCTTTGAAGGATTTGGAGTGACTAAAATGAAGTAAAGTGTCTATGCCTATGATGAAATGACTGCAATGATTATGCCAAAATCACAAATAAACTGCAAGCATATGCATATGTGAGTATGTGTGTATGTGTGTAAGCCCCAAAAATGTGAGAAAAATTGGCATTTTATAGAAAATGCAATTGTGGATGGACAGACGAGATTGAATTTTGACAGAAGCCTAAAATCAGAGGGCAAGATCGTGTGTGACAATCTCTAATCAAGGTTAGGGAAAAATCATTAAATGAGTGGTTGAGATGTCATCTAAGAAGATTGAATCGGCGGTCGAGAATAAATGGGATAATTAGTCAGAAAGATAAAGATTTTTGAAAATCAAGAAGATAAAGACTGCTTGATTTGTGAGATTCAAAAAATCAAGAAGATAAGAGTTGAACTGGAAAAGCAGATTTGAAAAATCAAGAATTTGCTCAATTACTTGATTTCTGGAAGAAGATTACCATTTTGAATTAAATTAATTCAAATTATGGATTTTATGTGATAACAAATAATCACTTTTCAGACTATTTACTAAAATGAACTGACAGTGACGAATGTGAGATCATTTTAAATAATTTCATTTATTTAAAATGAGGGAAATGTTAAATTTGGCAATTAAATAATTAAAGATAATTATTTAATTTAGAGGATATGATTAATAATTAAATAAATTAATACATTCATTTAATTATGAGAATTAGTGACATATTAAATAAATAAATAAAATTCATTTATTTAATAATCGAGAAGACATAAATGAATAAAGGTAATTTATTTAATTGTAAGAAGATAATAGACTATTAGTGACGTATTGAATAAATAAATAAAATTTATTTATTTAATAATCATGAAGAATAAAAGGACATGAATTATTTAATTAATAGTCGAATGTGGACCAAGGACATAATTAAGATGTCATAATTATGCTAGGACAAAAGTGGTAAAAATAGAGCTTGCAAGCCTAGGTCATTTTTATGTGTCTACATTTTGCCCCTCTTTGTCAGTGGCATGTTGCATTGTGACAAAGAAAATAAGTCAAAAATATGCCCCAGTGCAAAATAATATGAGGAAGAACGACGAGGAGGGTAGTGGTATGCCCCCTCAAGAGGACAGACGAGTTCCAAGAACACGGGTGTGCTCTCAAAATTGATGAGAAGACTAGAATATGGAGACAAAGAAATGTTAGTGTAAAAGATATGGATGTAATGCCTATATGAGATGAGCAAAAAGATGACAAGACAAAAGGAGATGCATGTTAGTTCCTAGACCAAATCCTTCAAAAATTTACCATAGGACTTTAGTATTTATTGCTCTTAATCATCATTGGGCGGATTATTGTAATGGCCAACAAACACCATGATATGACATAGACCAAGGTGTGCAAGGTCGTACCATCACGTAAGACAAGTAGTCACAAACAAGGATGATCATGACTCATACTAAGAGCGTGATTGCCCCATTCTTTTTGTCATAACCAACCACAAGCATAGAAAGACAAATAAAGACAATAAAGACAAGTCATGAAACATCATTTCTCCTCTAAATCTTGTTGCCAGGACATCCTTGAGGAACTAGCAACATGACTGCCTAAAAGAGACAAGACGAGACAATCATCCTGATATTTCACTGCTTTTCTAAATCTTGTAGTCAGGACATTGCTGAGAAACTAGTAACATGAGTGTCAAAAGACAAGACAAACATCATGATGCGTTGCTGCTTCTCTAAATCCTATTGTTGGGATCTCGCTAAAAAACTAGTAACATGATGAAAAAGCCAAAGACAAGTGCCAAGTGTTTTCCAAGTATGCTTGGATGCCAATTGTTTTAATGTCAAGATGACAGGTTTGATGATGTCAAGATTCCAGGGTGTCACGGTTTTGATGATGCCAAGATGATGAAATGCCGAAGATTGCCAAATTCAGGAAGGACACATCCTGAATAATGTTGATGTCAAGAGGATTTGATCCCTAAATGTTGAAAGGGATCCCTCAAAATGCCAGTGACAGGGATGGTGACGATGCCTAGGAAGGACACATCCTAAGGCATAAACGACATAGGTTGTTCTTCAGAAGGACACATCTGAAGAATACTGATGTCGAGAGGAGTGATCCTTAGATGTCAAGAGGATCCCTCAAAATGTCGAATGACAGTGATGATGCCTAGGAAGGACACATCCTAAGGCATGAATGACAAAGGTTATTCTTCAGAAGGACACATCTGAAAGATAACCAAGAGTTGACAGTTTGACAGGTTATGACCATTTGACTTGTTTTGACTGAGTTTGACTTGTGTTGACCATATGTCGATTTCTTTGACATGTTGATGTGATTGTCATGTTTGAATAAATGATTTCCATACTTTGTTTTAGGAGTTTTCCCATTTGGAAAATGACTTGTTTGACTTGAAGATTTTTGACGTGTGTGCTAGTGTAATGCCATGAACCCTAATGGACTGACCTAGTGCGGCCTCAGGGGCTCATCAACAAATGGCCTTGCCTACGTCATACACTCAGAGACCTCATAGTTCAACACAACCAATGACTTTGTCTCGATGACCAAAGATTGCATCATGATTTTATTTTGAAAAAACTAAAAGGACTAACCTAATGTCTTGGGGACTCGAAAATGAGTCTTTCCTACGTAGCAAATGCATAGAGACAATGTAGTTCAGACAAATGACAAAGACTAATTGATTTGATGGATTTGACAAGAAATTACTCTGGTTTTTGCATTTTCGAGATAGTTTGATGTTTGTTGTGGTTTCTTCAGGACGTTTTTCAATTTTTAGGTCTTTCTTCAGGACATTTTGTGATGTTTTTGTCTTTTTTTCAGGACTTTTTGCAATGTTTTTGGTCTTTCTTCAGGACTTTTGTGATGTTTTTGTCTTTTTTCAGGACATTTTTGATGTTTTTGGTCTTTCTTTAGGACATTTTATGATGTTTGTCTCTTTTTTTTTGGATTTTGACGTTTTACGAGGACCGTGACAAATGCATGTGAATAATGCCTACACATGGGAATACAAGGACAAACATGATTGTGCCCCTAATCAAGCTGAATACCAATTGATAGGTAATGACAATGTTGTTTGACATGGGAAGGACACATCCTGAAACAACGTGAGGATGACGATAACATGATGAAAGGATTAAGGTCTGCAGCCGGGCTAGGAACATAGTCAGGGAATGTTTTGGATGATGCGCTAGGATGCTGAGGAAGATTATCTGGATTAGACTTATTGCATTTGGAATGACGTCTTTTCAGGACTAAATAAGATGATGGAGTATCCTTAGACCGTTTGACAAGGGAAAGCCAAGATAGGTGACCTACATGAAAGTGTGAGAGGTGGGCTTGGTAAAGGACAGGGGACATGAGACTAAGGGAATTGTCATATGATTTTCAAGGACTATGTCACATAAGGATAATGAGGTTATGTCAACAATGACATGACATTTCACGGATAATGTATGACCAAATGATAGGCATGTCAAAAGTTTTCCCAAAGCATGATTTATGTGTGCCAGTTTTATGTCAAGACCAAGGTAGGTGGGAAAAATGTGCGGAAATGATAGGGCTTAGATGGACGTAAATGTCATGAGGAAGGCATGGGAAATGAGACGACTTGCCCCCAAGTGTAAAAGTCCACATAGATGATTTATTTTACACATGATGCCTGTTTGCCAGGTTTTCATCACGGTACTTATCCGGCGCCTATTTGCCAGGTTTTCACCATTGGATGAATTTTCTCTTTACTATTTTCTTGACTTTTTTTGTGTCACCAAGACGCCTATTTGCCAGGTTTTCATCAGGGTGACGATGTTTTAGATTTTTCAATTTTTTTGTATTTCTAATTTTGTGGATAGCCTAGATGCTTTAGATGACCACTGACTATTCTGAATCCACTGACGGTGTCGATGTAGAGACTGGTACCATGATATGCCAATAATGACCTTGTTGAAGGAGTCGTCTTGTCAGGATCATAGCGCTTGCATACAACTGATCGATGTCATTGTGATCCTTTTTGATACTAGAGCTGGCCTTATTAGAATATGCATATTGTGATAGAGTGCCATGAGAGTCCTTATGGTAAAGAGTTGATGCCAAGATGTGACGGATGTGTGACGTGGGATTTTTGGACTTTAGACGAGATGTAGGATTATGATGAATGATGGTAGACGTGGAAAGGTTGTTTGGACGTTTGGACGAATCACTTTTTATTTTCCAAACTTGGGATGGTGGATGAAAGATTTTGGAGGGATGGCGTTTGGAACCAACACCTTTAGATGCCTTGCTTGATGACCATTTTGAAGGAAGTGGACATTTTTTGTATGTGGGAGTCCTCTTTTCTTGTGGCTCCACATTGTAATTAACTTTTCCTTTTGACATATTTTCTTTGCTTGATCCACTTTTCTTTGGGATCCATTTTAATTCCATTTGTCCAATTGTCTTTTTGTCTGATTCGATGGCCTTTGACATTTGATTTTTGAATTTGTAAGAATTTTTTTTTTGTTGGTTCCAAAGGGAAGGTTTAAGATGTTGAGAATGACGGTTTATGGTGTGGGTGGACGGGGTGTTGGCAACAATCTTATGACAAGGATTTCTCATGGACTCTATTTTGACATCTGTATCTGACAAGGTTTCCCCCAGTATCGAGGAGGGTCCAATGACATCGTTTGATTTTCTAACTAAAGAATAGCCAAGACCTTGATGTCTATAATTTGCTTGAAGTTGTATTGGTTTTGGAATGCCTTGCTCATGTATTCCTAGTCCTTTGCCTTGATATTGCATGCTTTGACAGATTATGTTTGCGATGGGGTATTTATTGTTTTGAAAGAAAGATGCTAACCCATCATGATGTATGTGGACACTATTACTTGGAATGCTTTCGTCTGCAAGGAAGCCTGCTCTGATAAAGATAGATGACCCTAGTTGATAAAGTGTCTTAGCTTCATTGTCATGTTGGACATATTTCTGACTAATATCCTTGGTTTGATCTTATGACATGTTAGGTTTAGATGATTTGTAGTACCCCTCCATTCTCACCTGGGATGTGCAGGTAGTCTGGTTAAGGAATCGGAAGAGGAAGATGGGACAAGAGCTCCTAATGGTACTTTATATGCTGTGATTGAATTAATTAAATAAGGATAATATTGTTTATTAAAATGTTAGATTAAATTGTATTTAAAATTTTAAATGTTTTATTTATGTTTTTTAAAAAAAAGTCATGAGTTTATTAAATGATAATTAAAATGTTAAATAGTGTTTATTATTTTAATTAATTATTTTGTTGAGGATAATTGTTAGAATAAATTATTTAAATTAATTAGATAATGTGCCTTGCAAGTAAAGCTTGCAAAAGCTGATTAAAACAAAAAGTATTGAAGAATAGAAAAATAAATAAATAAAAGAATGAAAAAGATGAAAGAGCGAATGTGATTTGATATCTAACTGAAAAGCTTGCTTTTAAAGAATTAAATTCTTTTATTCTGGATTTTTGGTGAGCTTTTTGAATAAATTGGAATATCTTTAATTTAATTAAAAATTTTGTGAGCTTTTCACATAGAGAGATTTTATGGAGACAAGAATTGAAAAAAATAAGGGGATGCATTTTTCAATCTTCTGAAGTTTTCAAAAGGGTTATTTCCATTCTTTTGTTTTGGGGAATACTTTAAAAAGAGTCGTGGGATTAAGGATTTGGATTCGAGTTTTGAGCACGGTTTTCTGGAGAGAAGATTCGAAGCAGGAAGGAGGAGCTCATCGTAGAGGCCATCGGAAAACAACCAAACATCATCAGATTTTAAGTAAGCACAGGATTCCAGGTTTCTTTCTCCACCTTTGATTTCTCTGAATCTGCAAAAGAAATAGAAAATTATGTCTTGAATGAATCTGTTTTGCAAAAGAAACATCGGGTTGAGATTTAGTTAAATATATTATTCTGTGAAAAAAAAAATGAAAACCTTGGACTTTAGATTTTAATTAATTCAAAAACATGTGTGTCCTTCCCATCTGGTTGTTTAAATTTATCATAGTTTTTCATTAAAAATTATCCAACTTGACTGTGATTATATTAGAGAAAAATAAATAAATATAAATTATTTTGCAGGCAATAGATTTGAAGTTTTATAAATAAGTGTATACGTTATTTATATATTTGATTGTGTAGTTGCCTATAAACCCTTCTGTTGGCGTATTTTGGAAAAGGAAAAAAAATATATATATATAAATATATATATATAAATTATAATTGCTTATATATATATATAAAGTATATTTTATTAAACTCTGTATTTTATTTTATTTCTGAGTTCGTCAGAAACAGTATGTGAGAAAGGACGGACTTTATTTTTATTATAAAAAAAAAATTATAAATGAAATTTTAATAAAAAAATTTGTTTTCGTTATTAAAAAAAAAGTTTGGGAATGGGGAAGGGGACGGCTGGGCCGTACCCCGTCCCTGTCCCATGTGCTGTGGACTGGCCACAGCAGTCCTTACGGACTGATGTGCGCAGCAGTCCACAGGACTGTTGCGTACAACAGCCGTAAGGGCTGCTGTACCAGCCGCGGTGGCTCTATAGAGCCCGTGGCTAGTAATTGTCATATATATATATATATTTTGAATTTGTTTTATAGTTTTTTTATTATTTTTTTTAATTTATTTTAGTTTTCGTTTTATATAAATATAAATATATTAAATTATATTTTATTTATATTTTATTTTATTTTTATTTTTTTGTTAATTTTAATTATATTAATAGTTGGAATAAATCTAATATTAGTTATGAATATTTTCTTTTATATATGATTTATTGCGTAATTTAAATGAATCAAAATGGAATTTTGAATATATGAATTATGAAGGCAAAATTATTTCCTTTTTGTTATTATATAATTTTTGCAATTTATCATGATGGGAGTAGAGAGGTTATAATTGAAGAAAATGAATTTGTTTTTTGGTAGGATGATAGTAGTTTCGATTGTAATTGAAACCCTACAAAATTGTTCTTTTGTCATTATAATATGGTTGGCCTTTATATCGATGTGGGAGTCTTGTGGTAGGTTGTGAAACTTATTTCCAGAGGTGTGTTTTATTCCTTGTATGTTTATACTTGTATTTTGTGTTCGTGAAGTTGCATGATTTAATTTTAAATATTCTCATCGTCTTGATTATACTTTTGGAATTGAAACTTATTGGTTTTGTACTTGGAAGGGTTGGACGGGTTTTGGCTAGACTTTTGGTTACGAGTTAGTGCGAGAGGGTTAATGCCTCGCATAGTCTTGTTTTGAGTATTATGTTTGGTATGTTATAGATCAACCCTTGCCTGGGTTTGTTTTCTTATTATGGGATCACCCCTAAACACCCTTGTACTTGGTTTTTGGTTGCCTCTGGAATAGTAAACTTTATGTTGTATTTGAGTCTTGTGAATTTGATTTATGGGTGTTAGCTTTATATTGTCATGTTTGATTTGTGAACGTTGATGGTTATGTTGTTATGCCTTGTGACCTTTCTTGTGCAAGGATGAATAAACATTTGAGTAGGCTATTTTCTTATTTTATTTTTGCAAGAATATGCTTACCTAGTTCTTCAGTCTTCGGCTTCACCTAAGTGGGTGGCAGCCACCTAAGAAACTGTCTGGGGTGATGGACCCTAGAAAGGGTTGCATACCCACTCCTCTAGTATGTAATTTTGTATGGGTCACATAATGCTTATGAATAGAGGATTGAGTTTGGCCTGTATTTGTGGTGTTGTGTTACTTTTGTGTTGGGGTGGATTCCTCGTTGAAAGTCTTATGAGGGAACCCTTGGTTGGTCAGTCAATGAGTTGGAGCAGCTCAAGTTGTCGAACTACAGTGCCTCTGCGAATTATATACGTAGGCAAGGCCATCAAGTGATGAGCTCCCGAGGCATTAGGTCGGGCCCCTAGGACTGTTCTTCTGAGTCTTGTTTGAGACTTGTCGTTTATTTCTGATAACGTAAAAACTACCATTGACTTATATAGCTTCTCTTAGTAATCTTGTGCTAACTTTCTTTGATCTTATGGGTGTGCCAAGTCATGTAGACCTTGCAGGTATAGGCATTGGGAGCAAGGACATGTCGATAAGATAGAATGTAAGAGGTATGTTAAGCTGACCTAAGTAAGTAGACTCTATTTCCAAAGTTAGTAAATCACTTCTACCTTTTCTTATAGCTTGTGTGATCATTGAATATACCTATAAGTAGTGAGTTGTGTTGTTGTTATCTTTGTTTTCGTTGTTAGTTGTTTGTGAATTAACCTCGCGTGCCCCAGAGAACTAAGTGTAATAGTGTAATGTAATGTGTTATGTGATTATGGTTAATGTTCTTGCATGATCAATTGTATTGTTTAAAAAAAAAAATTATTTGCTTGTGTGTGTTCTCTGGGGTTTGCATGGCGGGCGTTACAACTTGGTATCAGAGCCAAGGTTGCAGCACTGGGATCTTTGGGTAATGTTGCTACCATGTTTAGTTGTGGTGAGTCGTTGTGTCAATACGGATATAGTTCTACCCTTGTGTCATTCGGGTGTAGATGAGCATGTTGAGTCTTAACTTGTTGAGTGTGAGAGTTATGTTGTTCAACATTCTCTTGTGTGTTCTCTTAACTTCGAGTTTGAGTGAGGTCAAGGTGACTTTGAAATTAGTCATATTGTCTTATCTTCGTGCATCTTCTCTTTGGGTGTATATTTGTTGACTTTATACTATGTGAATTTTTATTTATTTATTTATTTATTTATTTATTTTTCCTCATTCTACCTCTTTTGACGTATGTGATTTTAAGGCTATGTGCTGAAAATTCATTAGGAGTAAGGAAGGGTAGAAGCAGAAATAGATAAAAGAATGACTTTAGTGTTTTCCTAGATTGAGATTGCATGTATTTTTATTGAATTATACTATATAAGTATAAAAGGAAGGTACTATAGTATAATCATATTGTCAAGTAGTGATCCATTAAAATAATTATGATGGTTCCTTTACGATTGGTGCAAGTGAGTGACTTGATCATGTAATGTGTATGAATTATTGTTTAGGGTGAATCTTCATAATTAATTTAACAAACTTATTTTTAGTGTGTTCCTTGCAAAGAACACTTCTTCCTTCTCCTTGTGATTTTGGATGCATAAGTTTTAAGGGAATGCTCTAGAAGTACATTGGTTATTAAATGCCTATATATGCTAGTTAATTTTAAGTTTTATGAAAGGAAGTTGTGCGTAACAAGTTTAGGAATAAATTTGAGTTTTCAAAATTTTCTTCATAAGTATAAATTCATAGGTGAAGTTGATCATATATTATTTGCACCAGTATATAGAAAAAAAATAAAATATATATCTTATTGAATTGAATTTCATAGAGTGCTAGAAGTGTGGTAAGAATGTTGTATTGTATGAGTGTGATTAGGTGTATGGGTAAAACAATCTCCTATGTATTTTCATGAAGTAAAAATTTAAATATTTTGATTTTATAAAAGTGTTGTACTTAGATGGTGTTTAAAGGCCTTGTGTTGATCAAATAAATGTTTTACCTTAGGAGAAAATGTGATGATGTATGTTTATTTAATGAAATCTTGACTTAATACAAAATTGATGTGTTGTGGTGTGTAAGTGATTGACGATTCTTCTTAATTGTGATTGAATCTAGTATGTAAATAAATGGTAATGTTTTGTGTTGAAAGACAATGCATTTTGACATGTATATGATGTGATTCTATGTTAAGTGCACTCTCCCCTGCAAATGTAAATGATATAACTTGGAAAAAAAAAATGTTGTTTCATGACATGAAAATAAAAGTTTCTTTATGCGTGTATTAGTATGAATGATGGAAGCAAATAGAAATTCTATAATTGAAGACATTGATGGTTATCTCTCGTAAAGTGTATGATGTAGTAAATGGTGATAAAAATATTTTTTTTTCTTGTGAATCAAGAAGATTATTATGCGATAAAAAAAAAGAAAGAAGAAGAGTATGTTTGTCTAGGAGAAAGCGGGTGAGAATTGCTTAGGCTTATGGTATTAATTATAGCTTTAAGGGAGTTGATAAAATTGATCTTTGGATCTGAGGAAGAGGATAATGTTGATATTTAAGGAATTGTAAAAGTGATTAAAGAGTTTATAATTTCAGAAGAAAATATGGAGGATGTTGGGAGTACTTGTTTTTTATATGCAGCATCAATCATGTATGTGCATATGAGAATAGGGAAAATTTGTTTTCTATAATAGTAGGATAAGAATGTACTCCTTGTTATGTGGAAACCAGTATCTGTGCAATATTTGTGTGTTGTGTTAAACCCGTGCTTGCTTTGTGTGCCCATGGGATGGTGATACTGTGTACCCATTCATGGAGACTATATTGTATTTGTTGGTGTGGAATTAACCATACCATTATGTGTGCTTGTATGTTTGTTACCTGATTGAGGGCCAACCCACGTGTGGTTGAAAATCTATACATATAAGAGTAGCCAAAAGCTAGTTTCATGGATTCTTTTCTTTTGGTTCTCTAGTCCCTCAATCTGTGAAGGGGTGGTAGTAGCTACAAAGTTCCTTGGGCGGAGTGTGTAGCGTACGCATAGGCGACGCAGAGTATTCTTAGCTCAACCGATCCTGAGGAAACGTACTCACTACTTCCCCTTATGATGGATCAGGGCACTTGATTCATATGTGCCAGCCTAAACCCCACAGTTTTGAGTATAGCAGCATTGGTTGTTAGTATTTGTCTGGCCGTCCATAGGGACGTTGAGCTGACATTAGCGAGTGAACCTCGTCCGTATGAGAGGTGAAGCTCGAGTAGCCCCATATTGATATGCCCATATATGTATTGCATACACCGTATTTGCACATGTTCTGACATGATGCAATGGGTACGATGCCACACCCCACTGATGTTCCGACATAGTGCTGGTGATGATGCTGTGTTGTTGATGGTAGCGAGCTGGGCTCGAGGACACGATGCCACGTGCTTAGACACGTGAAGGTGCACTATGAGATGTGCTATGATAGCCTACTTGTGTGATGAGCGTAATGGGGCCTCACACATTTGTAGAGGGATACTCATGTTTGCTTTCGACAGTGTTTGGGTCGGTTAGCATATGGGTCGGTCCTAGCCATGTATACCTTTGGCGACGGCGAGTACCTGCATGTGCCTTTCCCACGAGGTATCGCTATGCGGGGTGTGTCTAGCGCGTGCTTATTTCCGCGGAGCCATGGACACATTGCCATGCGGCATACGACCAGTGCGTGCCTTCTCCGGCTGGTGTATGACCATGCCGCACTGAGATGCGATGCAGGATGGAGGCCGAGGTGCACATCCTATGCGGGCAACCAAGGAGTGCGTGGGCCACTTGGTTAGTCCATGTCGCGTGACGACGCGAGGTAGAGTGTAGCCGAGGAGCACACTCTAGGTCATGTGGATGGTGTGCTCACTCTGCACCACATGAGGGCTATTTATAGCCGGACGATGTTCCCTCCTTCCTCATTTGGTGGCTAGTATCTAGTCACGTAGTGTTGTATAGTGCAATTTCTAAGATTGTGAACTTTCTTTATAATTATTGATGATTTTCTAGTGATTGTGAAAGCCGACACCTTGTTATATTTGATTGTGATGGTTTAGCCACACCTTGTGATCTTATTTGCTCGTAGCCCTCATGGTTACATTTGATTTAGTGTTGAAATTGTGCACATTTATTTCTTTATTGTTGAAATTGAATTTTTGTTTTCTTTTAATTATGACTTTGGTGGCTAAACTAATTTATCCTTATTGTTTCGAGGTCGGCTATGTGTTGTATTGTGATTCCTATGAGGCGGACTTGGGAGTGTATACGAGGAAGTAGACGCAGGGAACCTTGAGGATGGGGGTATGTGAGGCTATTTTACATCTAGGATCCACTACCCACCTGTGTGTGATGACTATCTCTTGGAGGCTAACCACCTTGTACAACAAGAGATGGGTCATAGTGGTTTGGTTTGGATGGTCTCACCATGTGAGTGTGGCCTAACACCATCAAGCCACTAAGTGTGAGGTATGGATTATGTGAGATGGATATTGGCTCTTGGCTCATGGATTATGTATCATGGATTAGTATGCTGCTTTCCGGTGTCCAGAGGGACCCTTGTGTAGCCTTGTGATGTGCCTTTCCCGGTGATGTGACTGTGTATGTATGTGTTAGAAGAATATTTCTTATATTTGTGCCTATTGATGTAAAAGAGGGATAACCATGCTGTGTTAAATGTGAATATATTGTGACTCTGTGGTATAAAATAGATTGGATATTATTGAGAATCGTAAATGGTGACTTAAAATATGTTACTGAAACATGATATGGTGCGTAATTTTGTTAATTCCAAGTAATCATTTGAGGTGGTTTCCTTCTATGCTATTTTGGAGATGTTCGTAGTGTAAATAGAAAATTGAGTTAATAGGAGTACTTGCTTTGTTACTAATGCTGAAACCAAGTATGTTATTATAAGAGATGTAAGGGTTTATAAATAAAAGTAGTTAAGAAGATATTATTTTCAAATGTGAAGCCGGATAGTGATTTTAATTGTAATGATGTAGAAAGAGGGTGTACATCAATTATAGATTAGAGAAATTTTGGTACTAATGTGGTTATGTTCCATTTTGAGCCATGTGACTTCCAGGAGTAAGTCGAGTTTTAGGGGGGGAGGATGTAGTACCCCTCCATTCTCACCTGGGATGTGCAGGTAGTCTGGTTAAGGAATCGGAAGAGGAAGATGGGACAAGAGCTCCTAATGGTACTTTATATGCTGTGATTGAATTAATTAAATAAGGATAATATTGTTTATTAAAATGTTAGATTAAATTGTATTTAAAATTTTAAATTTTTTAGTTATGTTTTTTTTAAAAAAAGTCATGAGTTTATTAAATGATAATTAAAATATTAAATAGTGTTTATTATTTTAATTAATTATTTTGTTGAGGATAATTGTTAGAATAAATTATTTAAATTAATTAGATAATGTGCCTTGCAAGTAAAGCTTGCAAAAGCTGATTAAAACAAAAAGTATTGAAGAATAGAAAAATAAATAAATAAAAGAATGAAAAAGATGAAAGAGCGAATGTGATTTGATATCTAACTGAAAAGCTTGCTTTTAAAGAATTAAATTCTTTTATTCTGGATTTTTGGTGAGCTTTTTGAATAAATTGGAATATCTTTTATTTAATTAAAAATTTTGTGAGCTTTTCACATAGAGAGATTTTATGGAGACAAGAATTGAAAAAAATAAGGGGATGCATTTTTCAATCTTCTGAAGTTTTCAAAAGGGTTATTTCCATTCTTTTGTTTTGGGGAATACTTTAAAAAGAGTCGTGGGATTAAGGATTTGGATTCGAGTTTTGAGCACGGTTTTCTGGAGAGAAGATTCGAAGCAGGAAGGAGGAGCTCATCGTAGAGGCCATCGGAAAACAACCAAACATCATCAGATTTTAAGTAAGCACAGGATTCCAGGTTTCTTTCTCCACCTTTGATTTCTCTGAATCTGCAAAAGAAATAGAAAATTATGTCTTGAATGAATCTGTTTTGCAAAAGAAACATCGGGTTGAGATTTAGTTAAATATATTATTCTGTGAAAAAAAAAATGAAAACCTTGGACTTTAGATTTTAATTAATAGTAAATCGTATGGAGAAAATCCAATTGATTCAAAAAAATGTGTGTCCTTCCCATCTGGTTGTTTAAATTTATCATAGTTTTTCATTAAAAATTATCCAACTTGACTGTGATTATATTAGAGAAAAATAAATAAATATAAATTCTTTTCCAGGCAATAGATTTGAAGTTTTATAAATAAGTGTATACGTTATTTATATATTTGATTGTGTAGTTGCCTATAAACCCTTCTGTTGGCGTATTTTGGAAAAGGAAAATATATATATATAAATTATAATTGCTTATATATATATATATAAAGTATATTTTATTAAACTCTGTATTTTATTTTATTTCTGAGTTCATCAGAAACAGTATGTGAGAAAGGACGGACTTTATTTTTATTATAAAAAAAAATTATAAATGAAATTTTAATAAAAAAATTTGTTTTCGTTATTAAAAAAAAAATGTTTGGGAATTGGGAAGGGGACGGCTGGGCCGTACCCCGTCCCTGTCCCATGTGATGTGGACTGGACACAGCAGTCCTTACGGACTGCTGCGTACAGCAGCCGTAAGGGCTACTGTACCAGCCGCGGTGTCTCTATAGATCCTGTGGCTGGTAATTGTCATATATATATATATATATATATTTTGAATTTGTTTTATAGTTTTTTTATTATTTTTTTTAATTTATTTTAGTTTTCGTTTTATATAAATATAAATATATTAAATTATATATTTATTTATATTTATATTTTATTTTATTTTATTTTATTTTTATTTTTATTTTTTTGTTAATTTTAATTATGTTAATAGTTGGAATAAATCTAATATTAGTTATGAATATTTTCTTTTATATATGATTTATTGCGTAATTTAAATGAATCAAAATGGAATTTTGAATATATGAATTATGAAGGCAAAATTATTTCCTTTTTATTATTATATAATTTTTGCAATTTATCATGATGGGAGTAGAGAGGTTATAATTGAAGAAAATGAATTTGTTTTTTGGTAGGATGATAGTAGTTTCGATTGTAATTAAAACCCTACAAAATTGTTCTTTTGTCATTATAATATGGTTGGCCTTTATATCGATGTGGGAGTCTTGTGGTAGGTTGTGAAACTTATTTCCAGAGGTGTGTTTTATTCCTTGTATGTTTATACTTGTATTTTGTGTTCGTGAAGTTGCATGATTTAATTTTAAATATTCTCATCGTCTTGATTATACTTTTGGAATTGAAACTTATTGGTTTTGTACTTGGAAGGGTTGGACGGGTTTTGGCTAGACTTTTGGTTACGAGTTAGTGCGAGAGGGTTAATGCCTCGCATGGTCTTGTTTTGAGCATTATGTTTGGTATGTTATAGATCAACCCTTGCCTGGGTTTGTTTTCTTATTATGGGATCACCCCTAAACACCCTTGTACTTGGTTTTTGGTTGCCTCTGGAATAGTAAACTTTATGTTGTATTTGAGTCTTGTGAATTTGATTTATGGGTGTTAGCTTTATATTGTCATGTTTGATTTGTGAACGTTGATGGTTATGTTGTTATGCCTTGTGACCTTTCTTGTGCAAGTATGAATAAACATTTGAGTAGGCTATTTTCTTATTTTATTTTTGCAAGAATATGCTTACCTAGTTCTTCAGTCTTCGACTTCACCTAAGTGGGTGGAAGCCGCCTAAGAAACTGTCTGGGGTGATGGACCCTAGAAAGGGTTGCATACCCACTCCTCTAGTATGTAATTTTGTATGGGTCACATAATGCTTATGAATAGAGGATTGAGTTTGGCGTGTATTTGTGGTGTTGTGTTACTTTTGTGTTGGGGTGGATTCCTCGTTGAAAGTCTTATGAGGGAACCCTTGGTTGGTCAGTCAATGAGTTCGAGCAGCTCAAGTTGTCGAACTACGGTGCCTCTGCGAATTATATACGTAGGCAAGGCCATCAAGTGATGAGCTCCCGAGGCATTAGGTCGGGCCCCTAGGACTATTCTTCTGAGTCTTGTTTGAGACTTGTCATTTATTTCCGATAACGTAAAAACTACCATTGGCTTTAGCTCCATTTCCAGTTTGAGTCGCATTGGGGTGATGAAATCCCTAGGCAGGCCCAATTTCTAGAGGCAATAATCATTTCTCTTACACCTAGGATCGCATTACTATGCAAGGGGAGAGGATGCTTCGGTTATTGCATCAGGGTTACACAAGGATAAAGTTGGTCTGGCTTTCTAATCACCTAGTTTGCATAGGGTGAGAGCATACTCACCTACCACTTTTAAACACAATCAAACATAATAGAAGACATGTTCATTTTAGTGCACCAAATTAAGTGTTTTCTATTCTAAATAAATCACTGTAATGACCTGTCTCGTAACCTAAAGAATGTTGCATTGACTACGAAAGTGTAAACATAAACTTCACTAGTGCAAACATTGTTTAGGTTACGAGACGGGGCATTACAGATTGGTATCAGAGCAAAGGTTCTAACATTGGATGCTTTGGGTAATTGTGAGCCCATTAGGTTGACCTAGATGTTAGACTAGGTAGTATTGATTTCTGTTAGCCTTGTATATTTTGTATCTGAGAATTGTTTTTGTTTTTGTGTAGGATCATGCCTAGATGTCGTACTAGAGGTCATGGTAGAGGTCGAGGTGGAGGCCGTGGGACGAACCCTCATGTTACTCCCCCTCAAAGCTCCCATGAGAGCGAGCATGCCAAACAGTTGGGTCCTCAGTTGGAAAAGACAAGTGGGGAACAGATTTCGATTCAGCCAGAGGTTGGGGGAGCACAGTTGCATCCCCTACTAGAAGAGGTACTTGCCAAACTTGGTTTGAGGCAGGAAGTTGATCAGGAGGTGGTTAGGGAATATGATAGATCTCCTAGGAGGATTATTAGTATTGTAGAGCAGGATGCCATAGTTGCAGGACATATGAAAGATTTGTTGAGGGCACGCCCTCCTACATTTGATGGCACTGGTGGTGGTTTAGAAGCGGAGACCTAGTTATTAGACTTGGGAAGATGTTTTGCTATGCACCCATATGGTAGCAATACCTGAGCTAGATGCGCCTTCATG
>VDFB02099455.1:0-49986 GCA_007258455.2 Sequoia sempervirens | reverse complement strand
ACATCTCCATCTCCATCTCCATCTCCATCTCTATATCTATCTCTTTACCCCTCTCTCTCTCTTTCTTGATCTGACCCCCTCTATCTTTCCCTCTTTATATCCCTATCTCTCCCTCTCTCTCCCTTTCTCCCTATTGTAAACACTATGTGAGCTTGTTGGTAATGTAGCCTAATTATCTTCCTGATTCAGAGGTTTTCTTTCAAATGTGTTTGGATCCTTATAAGTGGATACATAGTTGATTCAAAGCTACCACTTCTCCATTGAGACCTTTGCTACATAAACAAATCATTTGCTAAATCCCCTACCAATTGACCCCATGTATTATTGCACAAATGTATGCAAAAAATACACCAAAATCTTCTTTGATTGACCCTCCACACCATACCCACTGCACAACAAGGTGTGATTTCTAGTATTAAATATTATAGTAAGCATCTATTTTTTAGTCCTAAATTATAAATATATAATTTTATTTGTTAATTTATTTATTATGTAATTGATAACTTTCACTTTAAAATCTTATCCATACAATATAATTAGTTTATTAAGCTTTAAGTTAAAACTTTTATTAAATATAAATTAGTTATTGAAAATTTTAGTGTTTTATAAATTTTAATATTTATAAATTAGCTTTTACAATATCAAGATAAATATCCAATTTCCTTACTAGATTATAAAGTCTTAATTTACTTTAAAACTTTTAAATCTTATAGTCAATTTTAGATTAATTATTTTACTTTAATAGCTTTTTAAGTCTTAATCTTTTTAAGTTTTTTACGTGTGTAATTTATTAAAATTATTTCTAAGTTTCAAGTTATTCACGATGCTACATTGGAAAATACTTTATTTGAAGATGGTGATGGTACAAATACATTTTTTGTTTTTAAGCTAACTCAATTCGAAGAGACTTATTTTATAGTCACTAAGAACTGTTGTTGGTCCCAAAATTTTGGGGTTGTTTTTCCAATAAATGTTGGTTACATTTCTTTATGTTATTTGTGTCGGTGACCAGTTTATGGATGAATACCATTGGAGTAGTTGACCTATCTCCAAACTTACATGCTTATGATTTTGTTTCCCAGGAGATTCATTCATATATAATTTTAATTTATTTTACTATGAAAATTAATTAGTATTAATTTTCTATTGCATAGTAAACATTAAAATAAGATTGAAACTAAACCATTTATAGTGTTCGATATTTATGGTGACTCTAGTTCAAATTTATGGGTAATAAGAATCATTTGGATATTAAATTTGAGAAATAAGAAATCTTCCTAGATAACTAACAGTAATAAAGATAAATAAATTGTTAGTTTATTTTTTATTTTTTTGTTTTCATAGGATTATATTTAAATTGAATACATTGATATCCTAAACTACTTTAAGAAAAAAAATAAAGTTCTCTTGTCAATATGACTAAGTAATCTATTTGGATGAGGATTATAATTTAATAGTAGACAAGTACTAGTCAATGAGACTAAATTAGTTAATGAGTTCATGATTCCCTTCATGATGTATGTAAAACTTCGTCCCGCAACCTAGAGGACGATGCAATACTACAGAAGTACAACTAATTTTTTTCTTCTTAAAGTTAAAACAAGACGAATAAAGTATCCTACTCTAACCACATACATCCTCTAGGCTACACAACACATCTACATGTGAACATCATTACTTATAAAATTTAACCAACCATAGCATATGAATATTAAACTCAAGATACAATTTACAACAAAGCATTAAACCATTACAAGATAAAGCTAACACAGAAATGTATTGAACATATTTCCACATATACAACACCATTAAATTTAATAATGAATAGATCATAAATATTATTACAATTACATCACAAAGGTTCACCTTGATACAAATGAGGTATTAAAATTATACAAATAGATCCACGGTTACAATGATGAAGGAGAAGAAACAACTTCAAAAAACCACACGAGCTCCTCAAACAAGAAGATCTCGCCATCACGAACGGAAGAGAAACTCAATAGTGGAAGATGCACGCCACCCAACCATCTGGTATCCGTAGGCCCAACCCCTATGCTAAGAGATTGTAATAGGAAACCAAGACAACCTATTACCTCTAGACATAGACAATATACAAAAATACTTACAAAATAAATAAACAAGAACTAGGGTCACATTGCTTCCAGAATCACAAAATCAATTACCACTACAATACAGTAAACTAATTGTTGACATAGGAGGAGTGTCATCACAAAGGTTGCATTGGTTATCCAAATGAGATCTTCCTAGGTCTCGGGCCCCCTCTAGGGTTATCTTGGTAACCTCTTACGATTCTGACCCCACATGCATACTAGTGCGGAATCAATTATCTTTCGAGAAGACAAGATAATGATCTAGCCATTACAAGCCTTCTCGACCCATCTCAAGTCTCATACAAGCTCTTGAGTTAATAAGCGAGGCTAAATATCTTGTTATATGTGTTAAGCTAATAGATTATTTAATTTTCACTTGATTATACTGACTCCCACACGAGCTGTCCTAGGACCACTTTGTGTCCCGACCCTCGCTGAAAGCCACTCCCCTATCGACAACACATAACTCAAACTACATGCCAATGGTAGATAGTGCACTAAGAACTAATAACAATAACCAATACACCTCAAAAGGTAACACATCTCGATGAGTGTCCAATACAGAAACCCAATACGTGCACTACCCAAGAAATTCAAAGGTCAACTAAAGTTACCACAACCCTTTCACAATTACAACTCTGGAAGACTTAGATTCACATAATGACAAATACTTCCCCTTAGTACACAATTACAGAAACACATATTTTTCAAATACAATTCAAAAAAATAACAAATCCTATCCTTTGGATTTTCTAAATCCATTACAATCAATTCTTGTATATTAAAATACATCATCCAAAACACTATTTCAATTTAATAAACTAATAACAAAACAATTAAGTATTTCACTTCCAAATCTCAACTGTTCTTAATACTTAACTCAATTTCTTTAATTAAATATTCAATTTCTTTAATTAAATATTCAATTTTTCTAATAAAAATTAATTTGTTATAAAACACCTACTTGTACATTGCATGCATTAATTAACAACATAATATTCATTTAAATAAATATCCTTTTTAAATAAAAATATATATATATTTTAATTACATAATCTAATTATTTTTTTCCAATGTTTATTTTAAAATATCTAATTGTGCATGCGCCTATTTAAAAATACATTTAAATATATTTATATTTAAATACTCTAAAATTATATCCAATTTTTCTAATATATATTTTTAAACAAATAAATAAATATATAAATATAAATTTACAATTTTCAAACAATCCTAATCATAAAACTAATATATTGCGACTTTAATAACTTTTTTTTCGGATCTGGGTTTCTCTAAAATTTTTATTGAAGGTGTACAATCCCATCGTCTAAAACATATAAAACATTCAGCCCTACCCAGTTTGTAAATTTTGAGTTATGATTAATTTAGTGACGCACTCTCTCTACTGTTTTGATTTTCAAATTACGAGAGGTTTCCAATTATTTTAGTTTTATCAAATTAACATTTTCTAGAGAAGAATAAATTATGTTTTCACAAGAAGAGGTTTTTAAGTTTTGATTTAAATTCTACAAAGGTTAATAATTCCACTATAATTTTCTTCTATATAAATCTAGGTTAATAATTCCACTATAATTTTCTTCTATATAAATCTATTTCGAATAAATAAATTACATAGAGGATTTTTAATTGTTTCGTACAGAGGTTTCATTTTCACTGACAATCTTTTAAAAGAAAGAAACAAAAACTTCTACAGTAATGAAAAATTATTTTCTAAACATTTCCAATTTAAATTACAGTAATAAAATAACTCTTTTAATTTCAAATTTCACAAAAATAGTAAAAAACATGTTACAGAAGAATGTTGCGTCAAAAAAATGTTGCTGAGATTCTCTGTAATTTCAATTCCCAATGTAGCCAAAAAAAAAATTCAATGCAATTGCCTCATTTCAGAAGACAACAAAAAATACAACCAAGAATTCTATAGCAAAATAATTCTAAAACAATTTTCTCAGAGAAATCCACAATTTCCTCACCAACACACATAACTTTCCCGTGAAACAACTTTCTTTACTTTTCCCCAAAAATCTCTTCTATGAATGAATTTTCAACAATTAGATAACAAATTTCTAAATCCTAGTTATTTTAAACAAAATATATTTTCCCTCAACAATTTAAATATTTCCATTCACATGCATTTAAATATAATAAAATAATTTACTAATTGCAACCAATTTAAATATTCTTATTTATTTAATTACCGTTTATTTTAATAATAAAATTTACTCAACCACATAACCAAATTAAATTAATTAATTTATTTATTTATTGTAAAGCCTTCATAACAATAATTCAATTAATTAAATATATAAATCAATACACATTTAATCTACTAAATTAAATTTGCACAAGAATAAAATACCTAAAACAACAATGATAAAACTAAGACCAAACTCAAACTGATGACACACTATACTAGGGTAAAGGTATGACTAGGTAGCCCGTTACTATCTCCCAATATTACTGTTGAGTAGTGGACATGCTCATACCTGTGAAACCAGGTGAAGCTAATGTATTGTACTTGTAAATCCCGCAAACAAGCAAATGTCGCACATGTATACAGATAGTAATTTATACACACCGTGAAGATAGAATCGTGGAAATCACAGGGCACTCACAAGCGAATGATGCAATATCGTTCTCTTTACCAATACAATGTCACATCAACTGACGAGATAATATATCAATTAAACTACGATAAACAAATATAGCAATGTCATCACAACTAAACATCTATGCAAACATAAAACATATTAACAAAATCATCATGCATATAATGTGTCATCACATCAATAAAGTCTATCATCGCTCCACTGTCAGCGATAAAATAACCATAACATAGTCTAATAAAGTATCTAAGCTATCAAAAAAACATAACAAATCGGAGGGGTGTTACAGTGTAGCAGTCGTAGAGGAACAAAAAAAAAAGAGTCTTAACCCACATTTAACAATACACATCAAACATAGAGTAGAAAAAAAAAACTATATATTACTAGCCTATGCTTTAAGAAACTAAAGTATGTAAGTAGTTTGTGTAGTGAAGGATATTACTAGTAATTAAGTTTTAGATGTGGGGTTAGAGATATTCCAAAATTATATATATTAGCCTATGCTTTAAGAAACTAAAGTAAATAACTAAAAAAAATCACTTTAAAAACAATAGAACTAAACACCACTAATAAAAAACTCTAAATTAGAGTTAAAGATAAAATAAATTCAGTATATACTTGAAAGAACTCAATGGACGTTCAATTTGTTTGACTCATTGAGGATTTAGGCCAAATTTTGAGGTAGGAATCAAACCTTTATTTATATATCCGTAAGAGATAATGACCTTGGTGCACTTTTTTTAGGGAAGTGTAGTCACTCAAGAGAGAATCAAGGTAGTGGATGTCACATGCATATAAGTATCTAGCCAAAGTGTTACTTATCTTATTTGGATGGATCCTTGTCTTGTATGGATGAATGCATGTCCTATATGGATGGATGTCTATCCTATTTTGATAGATGTCTATTACAAACAAAATATACATGAGTATATCATTGAATTAAAATATAAGAACTTAATAAATTATTAAAGTTATTAATAAGGAAAATGGGTAATTTTTTTGAGGTACAACTTACAAAAATAGTCCATCTCAATATGCCAAAGATGACTATCTCCAATATTAGCCGATAAATTACAAATGAAAGTGGACTACTTGAAACCCTAGTATTTATACTTCATTTTGGGAGTTTTTGAAATTAACCAAAGGCAATGGGATAAAGTTTGAAGGAAGCAATGATACACATAAATGTAAAGAATGTTGGTTATACATGATAAAATTTATGGATAGTTGTAGATCATAAAAAGGGTAGGAAAATTGAAAGGTATTGTAGACACATAAAACTGACCTAGGCTTGCAAGCTCTATTTTTACCACTTTTGTTTTAGCATAATTATGACATCTTAATTAAATGTCCTTGGTCCACATTTGACTATTAATTAAATAATTCATAATTATTTAATTAATTCATGTCCTTTTATTCTTCATGAGTATTAAATAAATAAATTTTATTTATTTATTCAATACGTCACTAATGGTTTATTATCGTCTTACAATTAAATAAATTTCTTAATTTATTTAATTACCTTTATTCATTTATGTCTTCTTGATTATTAAATAAATGAATTTTATTTATTTATTTAATATGTCACTAATTCTCATAATTAAATGAATTTATTAATTTATTTAATTATTAATCATATCCTCTAAATTAAATAATTATCTTTAATTATTTAATTGCCAAATTTAACATTTCCCTCATTTTAAATAAATGAAATTATTTAAAATGATCTCACATTCATCACTGTCAGTTCATTTTAGTAAATAGTCTGAAAAATGATTATTTATTATCACATAAAATCTATAATTTGAATTAATTTAATTCAAAATGGTAATCTTCTTCCAGAAATCAAGTAATTGAGCAAATTCTTGATTTTTCAAATATGTTTTTCTAGTTCAACTCTTATCTTCTTGATTTTTTGAATCTTACAAATCAAGCAGTCTTTATCTTGTTAATTTTTGAAAATATTTATCTTTCTAACTAATTATCTCATTTATTCTCGACCGCCAATTTGATCTTCTCATATGACATCTCGACCACTCATTTAATGATTTTTCTCTAACCCTAATTAGAGATTTTCACATGCGATCTTGCCCTTTGATTTTAGGCTTCTATCAAAATTCAATCTCGTCTGTCTATCCACAATAGCATTTTCTATAAAATGCCAATTTTGCTCACATTTTCAGGGCTTACACACATACACACATACTCACATACGCATATGTTTGCAGTTTATTTATGATTTTCGCATAATCATTGTAGTCATTTCGTCATAGGCAGACACTTTACTTCATTTTAGTCACTCCAAATCCTTCAAAGCTTGTATAGGACATAGTCTTTGGCATCAAATTGCTCACAAACTCAATCTGAGGGCAACAATTAGCAAGTTAGAAGGTGCTACGAAGATGAATCATGGAAGCTTCAGCGATTGACCGATATAATTGTTTCTTCTTTTAGTTTTCAATGTACTTCTTAGTTCTTTGGGTTTATATGCTTTGATATTTGGTCAACAAACTTGAAAAATAACCCTTACATACATTGGTGAACCTGACATTCGTTTTGTAGTTTTTGTACGGAGTTCGGCATTTTTTTGCAGGTACAGGTACAGAACGACGCAATCACAACATTCTAAGACGTAAACGCCCTAACACGACACATTCGCATTTGGAAACATCATTTTCATTAACTTTAGTTTTCATTAGCTTTAGTTTTATTAATTTAGATTAATTTCATTTAAATTAATTTAGAGTTAGATGTAAATTTAAATTTAAGATTTTAATCTTTCTAAGTCGGTTTAAATTTAGCTTTTTCTAATTTAATTTAGATTTTAAATTAAATTTTAGATTTTTAGTTTAGAATTAAATTCTTTAATTTAGATTTTATAATTTTAATTAGAATTTAAATTTTTATATTTTAAAACTAGCTTTTAGTTAGATTTTTTTTTAGATTTTTAAATTAGCTTTTAGTTAGATGTTTTTTAGTTTTTAATTAGATTTTTTAGATTTTTAAATTAGCTTTTAGTTAGATTTTTAAATTAGATTTTTAGATTTTTAAATTATATTTTTAGATCTTTAAATTAGCTTTTAGTTAGATTTTAGATTAGATTTTATTAGATTTTAGATTTTAGATTACATTTTAAATTAGATTATTTTTTAGATTTTTATTAGATTTTAGATTAGATTTTTAATTTAGATTTTTTAAAAAAAACTTTTAATTTAGTTTAGATTTCTAATTTCTAATTTAATTTAGATTTTTTAATTTTTAATTTAGTTTAGGATTTTAATAGATTGCATGTTTTAGATTAGAGATTTTTGGTTAGTAATCCTTGTTGGCAGCGTGTGACATTTACATTTTGAGGATCCAAGATAATTTGCTCAAACTATTAATTTGTGGTTTTGCAGATTCATTTGTCCAAGAAGTTCTAATTTGAAAACATTGTGTTTGTGATTGTAGTACCCCTCCATTTTGCTTATGTTTCTGACAGTATGTTTTTACTTTGATAGACCCTGATACCTTGTTTTGATGTATTTGATCGCTAATTGTAGAGCAATGGTGGATTTATTTCATGATGTGATGATACACTGTTTGATGGTGATTATTTCTGACATGCTTTATGTTAGCATAGATATTTACTTAAAATGTTATTGCTATATATGCTTATGGTTGATTAATTGATATTTATTTTTCCAATTCGATGTGATATTGTATTGGTGAAGAGAACGGAGTTGCATCACTCGCTTGCGAGTGCCCTGTGATTTCCACGATTTTCTCTTTACGGTGTGTTTGAGTCATGGAATATATATATATGTATGTTATGTGTTTGATTGCAAGATTGCAGGTACATGACACCGACTCCACCTGGTTTCACAGGTTTGAGTGTGTTCAGACTCAACGGTAATGTTGATTGGAAGATAGTAATGAGGTTTTTCCTAGTCTAGCCTCCAACCTAGTTATAGTATGTCGTCAGTTTAGGTCTGGGATGTTTGGTTGTCTCGTCTAGTTTGTCTTGATTATTTGTTATACAAGGTTTATTTTGTGAATTTAATGTTAGATTAATGTTCCTTTTAATTTAATGCTTATTTAAATTAATTTTAAATATTGTAGATAAAAGCTTCATATTTTATTTAATTAATTAAATTAGTTTATTGGTAAAATAATTTAATCATTGTGATTAAAACTATTTTATTAAATAAATAAATTAATCGATTAAATCTACTTTTATTGAGAGAATAGATTAAATATTCTTTAAATGCTTTTGTGAGAAATGGAATTTTAAATATGTATTAAAATAAAAATGAAATTAGTTTTTGAAATTTTAAATTCTATAAAATAGAATAAATTCTTGATAATTGTTAGAAGAAATTATCTGTGAGTTTGTTAGAAGATATTTTCTTGATTTTCCATGTGTGTTAGTTGAAGATATTTTCTTGATTTTCCATGTTTGTTAGTTGAAACAGAGGATTGTTGGAAAAATATTGTGATTTTTTGGGTTTTAATTTTAAAATTTTGGAAGAAGATCTGGATTTATTTTTGGTTTAGTGATTTGCATTCTTTTGAAAGTGAAGATTTGAAAAGAGCTTTGAAAGTGAAGATTTGAAAAGGGCTTTGGAAGTTGCATGCAGCAGGCAAAGCTTTTCTTCAAACAGTCAATTTTTCAAGCTACAGGAATACGGGTTCTTTGCTATTTATTTAGTTTATTGTGTATTGACAAGATTGCCTGTATAAAGATTCATTTTTATAGAAGTTTTGTTAAGTTTATAAAATTAAAAGATTTCTTGTAGAAGTAATTTTGATTGAAGCTTTTGTTCTTCTTGGTAAATTTTGTTTAAAATATTCTGTAAGAAATTTGTTACCTCTCTGTGTTAAATTTTGAAGTAAAATTTTATAGTAAAATCAGAGGGCAACACAGTAGGTTATTGTCAACAATAGAAAATTCTCAATAGAAAACAAAAGAAATCTCTTTAGATTTGTAAATGAAACTCACTGATTAGTTTGAGGAAAAAGAAACCTCTGTGATGAACTTTGTTAAACATTACCTATAGAAAAGATTTTTAGAATTTGGGTTTGAAAATGAAACCCTCTATTGTGGAAATTATTAATTTATGATAAAATTGGGTTTGAATTATGTGTGATGCCTGTGAGGGCAGTGTCGGCTGCCTCCACAGTCGTCACCCTTTATGGGCGGCTATGGGGGTAACCCCTGCAGCCCCAACATAACATAATTTTTTTAAAAAAATTACCTGTTAAAATTTGCCTGTATGGCGATTTCATTAACTTATTTATTTTTATAAAATTTTCCTTAACAAAAATTCCTACGAATTTTATAAATTCACCTACAAATTTTACAATTTTTAAGAGAATATAATTCTTCAGATCCATTTCATTTATACATATTTTATATGTATATGTATATGTAACATTTGTATACATGTATATATAAATATATATATAAATAATTTAATCAACAATATTATTATAATCAAGCAAATAATTTCACAGAGGTTTTCTACAGGAAACTAAGAAATCTACCAATTTAACAATTTTATCAGAAATTAATAATTTCCACAATAGAAGGTTTTATTTTCAAACCCAAATTCTAAAAATATTTTCTACAGGTAATGTTTAACAAAGTTCATCACAAAGGTTTCTTTTTCCTCAAACTAATCAGTGAGTTTCATTTACAAATCTAAAGAGGTTTCTTTTGTTTTCTATTGAGAATTTTTTATTGTTTGACAATAACCTACTGTGTTGCCCTCTGATTTTACTATAAAATTTTACTTCAAAATTTAACACAGAGAGGTAACAAATTTCCTATTGAATATTTTAAATAAAATTTACCGAGAAGAACAAAAGCTTCAATCAAAATTACTTCTACAGGCAATCTTTTAATTTTATAAACTTAACAAAACTTCTACAAAAATGAATCTTTATACAGGCAATCTTTTCAATACACAATAAACTAAATAAATAGCAAAGAACTTGTATTCCTGTAGCTTGAAAAATTGACTGTTTGAAGAAAAGTTTTGCCTGTTGCGTGCAACTTCCAAAGCCCTTTTCAAATCTTCACTTTCAAAAGAATGTAAATCACTGAACCAAAAATAAACCCAGATCTTCTTCCAATATTTTAAAATCAAAACCCCAAAAATAATAATATTTTTCCAGCAATCCTCTATTTCTTTTCTTTTTCCATGAAGTGCCTTCTTGCCTTACCCAATTCTGGCCATATTCTCTCTAAGAAAATCTTCAACAAGAATTTTGCATTTAATTCAACTAACACACATGGCAAATCAAGAAAAATATCTTCTAACAAACTCACGGATAATTTCTTCTAACAATTATCAAGAATTTATTCTATTTTATAGAATTTAAAATTTCAAAAACTAATTTCATTTTTATTTTAATACATATTTAAAATTCTATTTCTCACAAAAGAATTTAAAGAATATTTAATTTATTCTCTCAATAAAAGTAGATTTAATCAATTAATTTATTTATTTAATAAAATAACTTTAATCACAATGATTAAATTATTTTACCAATAAACTAATTTAATTAATTAAATAAAATATGAAGCTTTTATCTACAATATTTAAAATTAATTTAAATAAGCATTAAATTAAAAGGAACATTAATCTAACATTAAATTCACAAAATAAACCTTGTATAATAAACAATCAAGACAAACCAAACGAGACAACCAAACATACCAAACCTAAATTGACGACATACTATAACTAGGTTGGAGGCTAGACTAGGAAAAACCTCGTTACTATCTCTCAATCAACATTACCATTGAGTCTGGACACGCTCATACCTATGAAACCAGGTGGAGTCGGTGTCATGTACCTGCAATCCTGCAATCAAACACATAACATACATATATATATTCCATGACTCACACACACTGTGAAGAGAAAATCACAGAAATCACAGGGCACTCGCAAGCAAATGATGCAACTCTGTTCTCTTCACCAATACAATATCACATCGAACTGAAAAAATAAATATCAATTAATCCACCATAAGCATATATAGCAATAACATCTCAAGTAAGCATCTATGCTAACATAAAGCATGTTAGAAATAATCACCATCAAACAGTGTATCATCACATCATAAAATAAATCCACCATCGCTCTACAGTTAGCGATCAAATACATCAAAACAAGGTATTAGGGTCTATCAAAGTAAAAACATACTGTCAGAAACATAAGCAAAATGGATGGGTACTACATCCTCCCCCCTAGGATCAGGCTTACTCCTGAAAGCCTACGAACAAATAGGGATAAATCTCCCTCATGCGTGTCACATCCTCCCAAGTAGCAAATGCCTCATGACTAGGATCCCATTGGATCCTCACTTGATCAATGTCTAGACCCCTGAGAACGAGTTTTTGGTGCTGAAGAATGCCCACGGGATCCAAAGCCAGCTGCCCATCCTCTACCTGTAACGCATTTCAATCAAGTACATGAGAAATATCGAGATGATAAGGTCTGAGAACTGGCCCATGGAAGACATCATGAATACATGAAAAACTGGTTGGTAAGGCGAGTCGATACGCCACAAGACAATTCCTCTATAGAATTTTAAATGGCCCAACAAATCGAGGCGCAAGCTTAGAGCCTTTTCCTTAACGGATTAGACTCTTTCACGGTTGCACTCGAAGAAATACTCTATCACCAAATGAAAACTGACGGTCCACTCTATGCACATCGGCATACTTCTTTTGTCTATCTTGTGCTGCTATCAGATGTTCTCTAATGCAATCAACCTGTTTCTCCATGTCTTGAATCATCTCAGGTCCAAGTAACACTCTATCCTCAAGTTGATCCCAACTCAATGGAGTCTGAAAAGGACGTCCATATAATGCCTGAAAAGTGGGCATACTAATAGAACTTTGGTATCCATTATTGTAAGCAAATTCCACTAAGTATAGATATTCTTCCTAATGTGATTGTTGGTCCATTACGTACATTCTAAGCATATCCTCAAGAATTTGATTAACTCTCTTTGTCTGACCATCTGTTTCAGGATGATATGCTGAACTAAAGTTCAACTGTGTACCTAGAGCATGTTGTAATGAAGTCCATAAGGCTGATGTGAACACAGGATCTCTATCTGATATAATCCTACGAGGAATTCCATGCAATCTAACAATATCTTCCATGAATATCCTAGCTACAGATGAAGCATTATAAGATGATCGAACTGGAGAAAAATGTGCTACCTTAGTCAATCTATCAACAGTAACCATAATGGCATCATGTCGACGTGACGACATAGGTAATCCAACAATGAAATCAACTGATATAATATCCCATTTCCATTCAAGAATGAGATGTGGCTGTAATAATCCGGTGGGATGCTGATGCTTAGCTTTGACTCTCTGGCACTCAAGACATCTCGATACAAAATCAATGATATCACGTTTCATACCGGGCCAAAAGTATAATTGTCGAAGATTTGCATGCATCTTCTTAACACCAGGATGAGCTGAGTAAGGAGCTCGATGTGCCTCAGTCATTATCAACGTGTGAAGACCTTCTGAATATGGTACATAAATACGATCTAAATGTCGCAATAAACCATCTGGTTCAAGAGTATACCCTGTAAATCGACCCTCTAGAGGTCTACTTGATTCAATCTTCGTCTTCACCTCCTGATATAGTCTATATGTAGGAAGTGCTGCTAAAATTTGGCTCCTCAAAGCTACTTCAAGAGTAATAGCAAAAATTCCATGTCGTCGGCGACTGAGAGCGTCAGCCACTACGTTCTCTTTTCCCTGAACATATTTCACCTCAAAATCATATTCACACAAGAACTCTATCCACCTTCTTTGTCTAGCATTCAAGTTAGGCTGCGTAAAAATATATTGTAGACTACGGTGATCACAATGAAGTTCGAAGTGGTGATCCAATAAGAAATGCCTCCATCGAACCAATGAATGAACAACTACGGCAAGTTCCAAATCATGAGTGGGATAATTTAGTTCGTGATCCTTGAGTTTGCGAGACTCATAAGCAATCACACGCCCTTCTTGCATTAGTACTGCTCCTAAACCCTCCAAGGATGCATTAGTGCAAACAAAAAAATCCTTAGCAGGATCAGGGACAACTAATATAGGTGCATTAGTCAGTTTTTCCTTAAGTGTCTAAAAATCCAACTAACACTGCTCTGTCCAAAAAAAATTCTTCCCTTTCCTCTGAAGAGAAGTAATGGGGTGCCCAATCCTAGAAAACCCCTGAACAAACTATCTATAATATCCAACAAGACCCATAAAACTATAAACCTCAGCTACGTTGGTAGGCACGGGCCAATCAACAATAGCTTGGATCTTCGAAGGATCCACAACAATACCCTTTCCAGAAATCACATGACCAAGGTATTTCACCTCAGTTTGATAGAAGTCACACTTCTTCAGGTTTGCGTACAATTGATTCTCCCTCAAGCATTGCAATACCTGTCTCAGATGCTCTTCATGCTGCTTCATATTTCTCGAATAAATCAAAATATCATCGAGAAAAAAAAGAACAAAATGATCAAGGTATGTGCGAAAGACACCATTCATCAAACTCATGAAAACTGACGTGCATTCGTTAACCCAAATGGTACTAATGTGAATTCGTAGTGCCCATAACGAGTTCAAAACGTTGTTTTATGAATGTCAGCTTTTGCAATGCGTAACTGATGGTAACTTGATTTCAAATCAATCTTAGAGAACACATTAGCTCCCTTGATCTGATCGAAAAGATCATCGATTCTGGATAAAGGATATCGATTCTTAATTGTTACTTTGTTCAATTGACGATAGTCAATACAGAATCTAAGTGATCTGTCCTTCTTCTTTATGAAGATGACAGGTGCTCCCCAAGGAGAGACACTTGGACGAATAAAACCCTTATCCAATAGTTCTTCCAACTGGATACGAAGCTCTTCTAGTTCCTGGGTAGTCATTCTGTATGGGGCTCGAGATATAGGCTCAGCTTCAGGAACTAGGTCAACTCTAAAATCACTATCTCATTTCGGTGGCATACCAGGTATATCACTAGGAAATACATCAGCGAATTCCTTGAGGATAGGGTGATCATCAAGAGATATCTCTCAACTCTCTCCTTCCTCCAAATCATTAATTGTTGTTGCAAACAGTTGACATCCCTAACGAAGACATCTCTTCAATTGCATAGCAGAAATCATTTGCAAAGAGATAGGCCTTTGAACACCTATGATCTCAACTTTTGCACCTGAATCATTAATACAACTTACTGTCTTAAGTCGACAGTCAATCACAACATGTTGAGATTCTAACCAGTCCATACCTAAAATAATATCATACGAACCTAGAGGTGTAACATGAAGATCCACTAAGGTAGATAATGAACCAATTCTTAGTTCACAATTGCATACAAGGTTCTCTACCACTACTTTCACCCCAGAGGTGAATTCTACCTACCACTTACCGCCTTGCTTTACCACCACAAGACCACATTGCTCAACAATGGTAGGTGAAATAAAGGAATCAATAGCTCCAGAATCAAAAAGAATAGTAACACTAGCACCCTGTAACTGACCTGAAGTCTCAACCACTGTATTTTGATGATCGGCTTAGCGGTTATTTACTGCAACATAAACTATATGAGAATGGCCTACACCCCCAACTGTAGGCTCAGAAGCTGTCAGTCGCAGCCCAAATCCTAAAGAACCTCTCATAGGACACTACCTAGCAATATGTCCCTGTTGACCACAAGAATAACAACCAGTACCTCTACCAAATCCTTTGCCACCCGAAGGTGCATTGGATTGTTGAAAGCTACCTCTACTCACCGTAGACTATGCACTCTGAGCTGGTTGATCCTGTCGATTGCACTTATTGTGCCACTAGTTACGGTTCTTTCCTGACTGAGAAGTATTACCCTATTGAGGCTGTGAATTATTATTCTTCTTAGGAGTACGTTGTCGCTATTGTTGTCCACCCTTAACGGGTGTCTATTGGTTCCTAGAGGAACCTCCTGTCTGTATCTAACCACCACGTGGACCAAAACCTGCTATAGGTGCACTACCTATCTGGACACCTGTATGTCCACCCAATGCTAGAGTTAGATTCTCTTCCACAATTCGCGCTTTCTCAACTACAACCTCCATATTCTTCGGTTCGAAGACTCTAACTCCTCCACTAATGCGGGAATTCAAACCCCTGATAAAATGTTGTACCAACATCACCTCATCATCTCCAATTCCTACATATTGTTTGAGCTCATAAAATCTACGCTCATACTGCTCAACAGATAAAGCCATCTGCCGCAAATCGTGAAACTCATCAGCTCGTCATTGCCTCCAATGCTCAGATAAGAAACGTGCTCTAAACCTTTCTAAGAACATCTCCCAAGAAACTGGCCCAATATCTAAATGGAGCTTCTGCTCCTCCAAATTCCACCAAGTAGAGGCAAAACCTCTCAGATGCATGAAGGCGCATCTAGCTCAGGTATTGCTACCATATGGGTGCATAGCAAAACATCTTCCCAAGTCTAATAACTAGGTCTCCGCTTCTAAACCACCACCAGTGCCATCAAATGTAGGAGGGCGTGCCCTCAACAAATCTTTCATATGTCCTGCAACTATGGCATCCTGCTCTACAATACTAATAATCCTCCTAGGAGATCTATCATATTCCCTAACCACCTCCTGATCAACTTCCTGCCTCAAACCAAGTTTGGCAAGTACCTCTTCTAGTAGGGGATGCAACTGTGCTCCCCCAACCTCTGGCTGAATCGAAATCTGTTCCCCACTTGTCTTTTCCAACTGAGGACCCAACTGTTTGGCATGCTCGCTCTCATGGGAGCTTTGAGGGGGAGTAACATGAGGGTTCGTCCCACGGCCTCCACCTCGACCTCTACCATGACCTCTAGTACGACATCTAGGCATGATCCTACACAAAAACAAAAACAATTCTCAGATACAAAATATACAAGGCTAACAGAAATCAATACTACCTAGTCTAACATCTAGGTCAACCTAATGGGCTCACAATTACCCAAAGCATCCAATGTTAGAACCTTTGCTCTGATACCAATCTGTAATGCCCCGTCTCGTAACCTAAACAATGTTTGCACTAGTGAAGTTTATGTTTACACTTTCGTAGTCAATGCAACATTCTTTAGGTTACGAGACAGGTCATTACAGTGATTTATTTAGAATAGAAAACACTTAATTTGGTGCACTAAAATGAACATGTCTTCTATTATGTTTGATTGTGTTTAAAAGTGGTAGGTGAGTATGCTCTCACCCTATGCAAACTAGGTGATTAGAAAGCCAGACCAACTTTATCCTTGTGTAACCCTGATGCAATAACCGAAGCATCCTCTCCCCTTGCATAGTAATGCGATCCTAGGTGTAAGAGAAATGATTATTGCCTCTAGAAATTGGGCCTGCCTAGGGATTTCATCACCCCAATGCGACTCAAACTGGAAATGGAGCTAAAGCCAATGGTAGTTTTTACGTTATCGGAAATAAATGACAAGTCTCAAACAAGACTCAGAAGAATAGTCCTAGGGGCCCGACCTAATGCCTCGGGAGCTCATCACTTGATGGCCTTGCCTACGTATATAATTCGCAGAGGCACCGTAGTTCGACAACTTGAGCTGCTCGAACTCATTGACTGACCAACCAAGGGTTCCCTCATAAGACTTTCAACGAGGAATCCACCCCAACACAAAAGTAACACAACACCACAAATACACGCCAAACTCAATCCTCTATTCATAAGCATTATGTGACCCATACAAAATTACATACTAGAGGAGTGGGTATGCAACCCTTTCTAGGGTCCATCACCCCAGACAGTTTCTTAGGCGGCTTCCACCCACTTAGGTGAAGTCGAAGACTGAAGAACTAGGTAAGCATATTCTTGCAAAAATAAAATAAGAAAATAGCCTACTCAAATGTTTATTCATACTTGCACAAGAAAGGTCACAAGGCATAACAACATAACCATCAACGTTCACAAATCAAACATGACAATATAAAGCTAACACCCATAAATCAAATTCACAAGACTCAAATACAACATAAAGTTTACTATTCCAGAGGCAACCAAAAACCAAGTACAAGGGTGTTTAGGGGTGATCCCATAATAAGAAAACAAACCCAGGCAAGGGTTGATCTATAACATACCAAACATAATGCTCAAAACAAGACCATGCGAGGCATTAACCCTCTCGCACTAACTCGTAACCAAAAGTCTAGCCAAAACCCGTCCAACCCTTCCAAGTACAAAACCAATAAGTTTCAATTCCAAAAGTATAATCAAGACGATGAGAATATTTAAAATTAAATCATGCAACTTCACGAACACAAAATACAAGTATAAACATACAAGGAATAAAACACACCTCTGGAAATAAGTTTCACAACCTACCACAAGACTCCCACATCGATATAAAGGCCAACCATATTATAATGACAAAAGAACAATTTTGTAGGGTTTTAATTACAATCGAAACTACTATCATCCTACCAAAAAACAAATTCATTTTCTTCAATTATAACCTCTCTACTCCCATCATGATAAATTGCAAAAATTATATAATAATAAAAAGGAAATAATTTTGCCTTCATAATTCATATATTCAAAATTCCATTTTGATTCATTTAAATTACGCAATAAATCATATATAAAAGAAAATATTCATAACTAATATTAGATTTATTCCAACTATTAACATAATTAAAATTAACAAAAAAATAAAAATAAAAATAAAATAAAATAAAATAAAATATAAATATAAATAAATATATAATTTAATATATTTATATTTATATAAAACGAAAACTAAAATAAATTAAAAAAAAAATAATAAAAAACTATAAAACAAATTCAAAATATATATATATATATATATATGACACCACTGTACCATTGTGATCTATGCAGACACCGCCGGGTACAAGAGTCTTTACGCCAGCCAGACGAAATTGTACCCTGCAAGGACCTGGGCCAGCGGTCCAAATTATCACAGGACAGTGGATTCGGCACGGCCCAGCCGTCCCCTTCCCAATTCCCAAACATTTTTTTTTTAATAACGAAAACAAATTTTTTTATTAAAATTTCATTTATAATTTTTTTTTATAATAAAAATAAAGTCCGTCCTTTCTCACATACTGTTTCTGATGAACTCAGAAATAAAATAAAATACAGAGTTTAATAAAATATACTTTATATATATATATATAAGCAATTATAATTTATATATATATATTTTCCTTTTCCAAAATACGCCAACAGAAGGGTTTATAGGCAACTACACAATCAAATATATAAATAACGTATACACTTATTTATAAAACTTCAAATCTATTGCCTGGAAAAGAATTTATATTTATTTATTTTTCTCTAATATAATCACAGTCAAGTTGGATAATTTTTAATGAAAAACTATGATAAATTTAAACAACCAGATGGGAAGGACACACATTTTTTTGAATCAATTGGATTTTCTCCATACGATTTACTATTAATTAAAATCTAAAGTCCAAGGTTTTCATTTTTTTTTTCACAGAATAATATATTTAACTAAATCTCAACCCGATGTTTCTTTTGCAAAACAGATTCATTCAAGACATAATTTTCTATTTCTTTTGCAGATTCAGAGAAATCAAAGGTGGAGAAAGAAACCTGGAATCCTGTGCTTACTTAAAATCTGATGATGTTTGGTTGTTTTCCGATGGCCTCTACGATGAGCTCCTCCTTCCTGCTTCGAATCTTCTCTCCAGAAAACCGTGCTCAAAACTCGAATCCAAATCCTTAATCCCACGACTCTTTTTAAAGTATTCCCCAAAACAAAAGAATGGAAATAACCCTTTTGAAAACTTCAGAAGATTGAAAAATGCATCCCCTTATTTTTTTCAATTCTTGTCTCCATAAAATCTCTCTATGTGAAAAGCTCACAAATCTTTTAATTAAATAAAAGATATTCCAATTTATTCAAAAAGCTCACCAAAAATCCAAAATAAAAGAATTTAATTCTTTAAAAGCAAGCTTTTCAGTTAGATATCAAATCACATTCGCTCTTTCATCTTTTTCATTCTTTTATTTATTTATTTTTCTATTCTTCAATACTTTTTGTTTTAATCAGCTTTTGCAAGCTTTACTTGCAAGGCACATTATCTAATTAATTTAAATAATTTATTCTAACAATTATCCTCAACAAAATAATTAATTAAAATAATAAACACTATTTAATATTTTAATTATCATTTAATAAACTCATGACTTTTTTTAAAAAAACATAAATAAAACATTTAAAATTTTAAATACAATTTAATCTAACATTTTAATAAACAATATTATCCTTATTTAATTAATTCAATCACAGCATATAAAGTACCATTAGGAGCTCTTGTCCCATCTTCCTCTTCCGATTCCTTAACCAGACTACCTGCACATCCCAGGTGAGAATGGAGGGGTACTACATCCTCTCCCCCCTAAAACTCGACTTACTCCTGGAAGTCACATGGCTCAAAATGGAACATAACCACATTAGTACCAAAATTTCTCTAATCTATAATTGATGTACACCCTCTTTCTGCATCATTACAATTAAAATCACTATCCGGCTTCACATTTGAAAATAATATCTTCTTAACTACTTTTATTTATAAACCCTTACATCTCTTATAATAACATACTTGGTTTCAGCATTAGTAACAAAGCAAGTACTCCTATTAACTCAATTTTCTATTTACACTACGAACATCTCCAAAATAGCATAGAAGGAAACCACCTCAAATGATTACTTGGAATTAACAAAATTACGCACCATATCATGTTTCAGTAACATATTTTAAGTCACCATTTACGATTCTCAATAATATCCAATCTATTTTATACCACAGAGTCACAATATATTCACATTTAACACAGCATGGTTATCCCTCTTTTACATCAATAGGCACAAATATAAGAAATATTCTTCTAACACATACATACACAGTCACATCACCGGGAAAGGCACATCACAAGGCTACACAAGGGTCCCTCTGGACACCGGAAAGCAGCATACTAATCCATGATACATAATCCATGAGCCAAGAGCCAATATCCATCTCACATAATCCATACCTCACACTTAGTGGCTTGATGGTGTTAGGCCACACTCACATGGTGAGACCATCCAAACCAAACCACTATGACCCATCTCTTGTTGTACAAGGTGGTTAGCCTCCAAGAGATAGTCATCACACACAGGTGGGTAGTGGATCCTAGATGTAAAATAGCCTCACATACCCCCATCCTCAAGGTTCCCTGCGTCTACTTCCTCGTATACACTCCCAAGTCCGCCTCATACGTCCTTGGAGATGAATCACAATACAACACATAGCCGACCTCGAAACAATAAGGATAAATTAGTTTAGCCACCAAAGTCATAATTAAAAGAAAACAAAAATTCAATTTCAACAATAAAGAAATAAATGTGCACAATTTCAACACTAAATCAAATGTAGCCATGAGGGCTACGAGCAAATAAGATCACAAGGTGTGGCTAAACCATCACAATCAAATATAACAAGGTGTCGGCTTTCACAATCACTAGAAAATCATCAATAATTATAAAGAAAGTTCACAATCTTAGAAATTGTACTATACAACACTACGTGACTAGATACTAGCCACCAAACGAGGAAGGAGGGAACATCGTCCGACTATAACAATAGCCCTCATGTGGTGCAGAGTGAGCACACCATCCACATGACCTAGAGTGTGCTCCTCGGCTACACTCTACCTCGCGTCGTCACGCGACATGGACTAACCAAGTGGCCCACGCACTCCTTGGTTGCCCGCATAGGATGTGCACCTCGGCCTCCATCCTGCATCGCATCTCAGTGCGGCATGGTCATACACCAGCCGGAGAAGGCACGCACTGGTCGTATGCCGCATGGCAATGTGTCCATGGCTCCGCGGAAATAAGCACGCGCTAGACACACCCCGCATAGCGATACCTCGTGGGAAAGGCACATGCAGGTACTCGCCGTCGCCAAAGGTATACATGGCTAGGACCGACCCATATGCTAACCGACCCAAACACTGTCGAAAGCAAACATGAGTATCCCTCTACAAATGTGTGAGGCCCCATTACGCTCATCACACAAGTAGGCTATCATAGCACATCTCATAGTGCACCTTCACGTGTCTAAGCACGTGGCATCGTGTCCTCGAGCCCAGCTCGCTACCATCAACAACACAGCATCATCACCAGCACTATGTCGGAACATCAGTGGGGTGTGGCATCGTACCCATTGCATCATGTCAGAACATGTGCAAATACGGTGTATGCAATACGTATATGGGCATATCAATATGGGGCTACTCGACCTTCACCTCTCATATGGACGAGGTTCACTCTCTAATGTCAGCTCAACGTCCCTATGGACGGCCAGACAAATACTAACAACCAATGCTGCTATACTCAAAACTGTGGGGTTTAGGCTGGCACATATGAATCAAGTGCCCTGATCCATCATAAGGGGAAGTAGTGAGTACGTTTCCTCAGGATCGGTTGAGCTAAGAATACTCTGCGTCGCCTATGCGTACGCTACACACTCCGCCCAAGGAACTTTGTAGCTACTACCACCCCTTCACAGATTGAGGGACTAGAGAACCAAAAGAAAAGAATCCATGAAACTAGCTTTTGGCTACTCTTATATGTATAGATTTTCAACCACACGTGGGTTGGCCCTCAATCAGGTAACAAACATACAAGCACACATAATGGTATGGTTAATTCCACACCAACAAATACAATATAGTCTCCATGAATGGGTACACAGTATCACCATCCCATGGGCACACAAAGCAAGCACGGGTTTAACACAACACACAAATATTGCACAGATACTGGTTTCCACATAACAAGGAGTACATTCTTATCCTACTATTATAGAAAACAAATTTTCCCTATTCTCATATGCACATACATGATTGATGCTGCATATAAAAAACAAGTACTCCCAACATCCTCCATATTTTCTTCTGAAATTATAAACTCTTTAATCACTTTTACAATTCCTTAAATATCAACATTATCCTCTTCCTCAGATCCAAAGATCAATTTTATCAACTCCCTTAAAGCTATAATTAATACCATAAGCCTAAGCAATTCTCACCCGCTTTCTCCTAGACAAACATACTCTTCTTCTTTCTTTTTTTTTATCGCATAATAATCTTCTTGATTCACAAGAAAAAAAAATATTTTTATCACCATTTACTACATCATACACTTTACGAGAGATAACCATCAATGTCTTCAATTATAGAATTTCTATTTGCTTCCATCATTCATACTAATACACGCATAAAGAAACTTTTATTTTCATGTCATGAAACAACATTTTTTTTTTCCAAGTTATATCATTTACATTTGCAGGGGAGAGTGCACTTAACATAGAATCACATCATATACATGTCAAAATGCATTGTCTTTCAACACAAAACATTACCATTTATTTACATACTAGATTCAATCACAATTAAGAAGAATCGTCAATCACTTACACACCACAACACATCAATTTTGTATTAAGTCAAGATTTCATTAAATAAACATACATCATCACATTTTCTCCTAAGGTAAAACATTTATTTGATCAACACAAGGCCTTTAAACACCATCTAAGTACAACACTTTTATAAAATCAAAATATTTAAATTTTTACTTCATGAAAATACATAGGAGATTGTTTTACCCATACACCTAATCACACTCATACAATACAACATTCTTACCACACTTCTAGCACTCTATGAAATTCAATTCAATAAGATATATATTTTATTTTTTTTCTATATACTGGTGCAAATAATATATGATCAACTTCACCTATGAATTTATACTTATGAAGAAAATTTTGAAAACTCAAATTTATTCCTAAACTTGTTACGCACAACTTCCTTTCATAAAACTTAAAATTAACTAGCATATGTAAGCATTTAATAACCAATGTACTCCTAGAGCATTCCCTTAAAACTTATGCATCCAAAAACACAAGGAGAAGAAGAAGTGTTCTTTGCAAGGCACACACTAAAAATAAGTTTGTTAAATTAATTTTGAAGATTCACCCTAAACCATATTTCATACATGTTACATGATCAAGTCACTCACTTGCACCAATCGTAAAGGAACCATCATAATTATTTTAACGGATCACTACTTGACAATATGATTATACTATAGTACATTCCTTTTATACTTATATAGTATAATTCAATAAAAATACATGCAATCTCAATCTAAGATAACACTAAAGTCATTCTTTTATCTATTTCTACTTCTAACCTTCATTACTCATAATGAATTTTCAGCATATAGCCTTAAAATTACATAGAATACAATCAACGCCCACATACATCAAAAGAGGTAGAATGAGGAAAAAAATAATTCACATAATATAAGGTCAACAAACATACACGCAAAGAGAAGATGCACGAAGATAAGACAATATGACTAATTTCAAAGTCACCTTGACCTCACTCAAACTCAAAGTTAAGAGAACACACAAGAGAATGTTGAACAACATAACTCTCACACTCAACAAGTTAAGACTCAACATGCTCATCTACACCCAAATGACACAAGGGTAGAACTATATCCATATTGACACAACGACTCACCACAACTAAACATGGTAGCAACATTACCCAAAGATCTCAGTGCTACAACCTTGGCTCTGATACCAAGTTGTAACGCCCGTCGTGCAAACCCCAGAGAACACAGACAAAGAAAATAATTTTTTTTTAAACAACACAGTTGAACATGCAAGAACATTAACCATAATCACATAACACATTACATTACACTATTACACTTAGTTCTCTGGGGCACGCGAGGTTACTTCACAAACAACTAACAACAAAAACAAAGATAACAACAACACAACTCACTACTTATAGCTATATTCAATGATCACACAAGCTACAAGAAAAGATAGAAGTGATTTACTAACTTTGGCAATAGAGTCTACTTACTTAGGTCAGCTTAACATACCTCTTACATTCTATTTTATCAACAAATCCTTGCTTCCAATGCCTATACCTGCAAGGTCTACATGACTTGGCACACACATCATATCAAGATAGTTAGCACATGATCACTAAGAGAAGCTATATAAATCAATGGTAGTTTTTACGTTATCGAAAATAAACGAAAAATCTCAAACAAGACTCAGGAGAACAGTCCTAGGGGCCCGACCTAATGCCTCGGGAGCTCATCACTTGATGGCCTTGCCTACATATATAATTCGCAGAGGCACTGTAGTTCGACAACTTGAGCTGCTCCAACTCATTGACTGACCAACCAAGGGTTCACTCATAAGAATTTCAAGGAGGAATCTACCCCAACACAAAAGTAACACAACACCACAAATACACGCTAAACTCAAACCTCTATTCATAAGCATTATGTGACCCATACAAAATTACATACTAGAGGAGTGGGTATGCAACCCTTTCTAGGGTCCATCACCCCAGACAGTTTCTTAGGTGGCTGCCACCCACTTAAGTGAACCCGAAGACTGACGAACTAGATAAGTATATTCTTGCAAAAATAAAATAAAAATAGCCTACTCAAATATTTATTCATACTTGCACAAGAAAGGTCACAAGGCATAACAACATTCCCTTTTAGCTAGATAGCTCACAATAAAACAGATACTTATATATATTATAGCTATCCACCGTGAAAGAAAATAGTGATTTCACATCATTCTTGGTTAACAAACAAACAGTTAGTATAGGCACTTACAATAGATATCAAATCCTTATCACTAGTCAAATACTACTCAATAAACTAATACTCAAAACTTAAACATTCAACGATATCAATTTATAATATACAAATTGATTATTAATGTATGAAAACATTTCAAGGGTCATTCAAAATGAGAATTCAACAATATAATATCAACATTTGAATTATATGATAGTACCATTTACAATTATAATCAAGACAGTAATCTACACTTGAACTATGTTATCCCTTACTATTTCTTAGCTCTTATTCACTAACATTCCCTTAAACATATCAAATCAATCATCTTTAGAACCCATGTATAGCTAATAAATTGAACTACATAATATATGCAATTAATAAAGTTGAATCTTAAAGCTATCTAAAACTATAGTCCATCCGTTATTGTTCCAATATTAATAATTGCAGTGAATAAATATGAATTCATAAATAGTCTAATTGGTATAAGTATATCAAGTAATGGTAATGGATGATAAGCTAGGTTTATCACATCATAACCTAAACGATGAATTTTCTAAACCAACAATAAATGAATATCACACAGGCCTATTATAAAAAAACCAAGTAACCAATAATATACTGATTTTAATTTAATAAACCATTTAAACCACTACTTTCACCCACAAAGAAAAGATTTCAATATATCCTTATAATTATGTAAATTTATATATATGAACATCTATGTATATATATATATGCCTATAAACATATACACACGTATATATAATAGTATATATATAAACACAAATATGTAAATACATATATATATATTTATAATACACAATTGTTTGATCAAATTAACACTGAGATATATATTTACAATATATCTATACTTATATTACACTAACATTTTTGAACAAATTAACATTTAGAAATATTTATACATAAAAACCCCATTATTTCTTTCCTACAATATAAAACATCTAATTACAAAAATATTCCATTAATTTATATTCTAACTTTTAAATTATATAAATATTGAAACATAAATAAATATAATATTATAAAACTGCATATATATACAAAGTAAAGTAAATAAAAATTAAATTAAATTAATTTTAAAAAAAACAAATTTTAAACACCCCAAGGCTGCCGTATGGGGACTGCTGTGCAGTCCGCAGCCCTGTGGGTAGCGGAAAGGGTGCCGTCCCTTCTCCCTCCCCATTAACTTTTAAATCTCATAAATATTTTTAATAATGTTTCATTTATATAATTTTTTTTTTTTTAAAATACGGAAATCATTATTAGCAAATGCCATCCGTCTGGTACGGATTCTGACGGCTCTATTTGGTCCTTTTTAATTTGCACGAAAATCAATTTATATCTTTATTTTTAAATACATATTATAAATTAATATACATATGAATATATTTAAATTTTTATATATTTATAAATATAAATATATATATATATATATAAACTTATAAACAATTACAAAGAGCACAGTATTCTGTATACATACAGAACATCACATCTTTACAGTATCAATATATTTATGACTATTAAAATAATATTTCAAAACCATCCAAAATACGAAGATTAATTTCTTTTCTTCACAGAAAATAAAAGAGAGAAATAGGGCATATCTAAACGAAAGTTCGAAGAGTTTGTTTTCAATGTGTTTGCAAAACTTGATTTCTAAATTCAACATGAATTTCTTTTCAAAGAAGATTTATTTGTTTATTCATTTTCAAATCTCAAAGAAATCATTTAAATCTAAATCACATAACGATTTCTTTTTTCAAACAGAGATTGATTCTAAAACACCTCTTTATTTCTTTTACAGATTTAAAACAATTAAGAGAAGAGAGTGGAACCTGGAGTCCTGCGCATCTGATGAAGCTGGTTTATGACGGCCTTTATGAATAGCTCCTCCTTCCTGCTTTGAATCTCCTCTCAGTAACCGTGCTCAAATCTCAAATTCCAATTCTTAATTCCCCGACTCCTTTCAAATTATTTCAAAACAAAAGAATCCAAAATCCTTTTTGAAAACTTTCGAAAGTTCAAAGATGCATAACCCTTATTTTTCAATTTCTGTCTTCATAAAATCTTCGTGTGTCTCCAGCTCACAATTTTTTTTTATTTAAATAAAAGATATTCCAATTTATTCAAAAAGCTCACAAAAATCTAGAATAAAATAATTTAATTCTTTAAAAGCAAGCTTTTCAGTTAGATATCAAATCACATTTGCTCTTTCATCTTTTTCATTCTTTTATTTATTTATTTTTCAATTCTTCAACAATTTTTTTGTTTTAATCAGCTTTTGCAAGCTTTACTTGCAAGGCACATTATCTAATTAATTTAAATAATTTATTCTAACAATTATCCTCAACAAAATAATTAATTAAAATAATAAACCCTATTTAATATTTTAATTATCATTTAATAAACTCATGACTTTTAAAAAAAAAAAAAAACATAAATAAAACATTTAAATACAATTTAATCTAACATTTTAATAAACAATATTATTACCCTTGTTAATTAATCCAATCACAACATATAAAATACCGTTAAGAAGCTCTTGTCCCATCTTCCTCTTGATTCCTTAGCTGGAGTACGCATCGGTGAGAATGGAGGGGTACTACAATCTTCACTATGTGCAACATGCATACAACCATGGAGTACACTTTCCTTCTACAAAAATCTCCTTTCAGACTTGTTTTGGGTATCACTTCAAAAATGCTTGATGGACTTGGATCTTAGGAATGATGTTTGAAGAATATGGATTCCATGATGTAGAGAAGGCTTTGAAGTTCATCTAGAAGGTCCAAGCAATTCATCAGGTAGTGGAAGCATAGTTGGAGAAGATCTAAGCCAAATACAAGTCTTGACATGATAAACATTGCATCGATCATCATTTCCAAGTTGGAGAAAGAGTTTGGTTACTAAAAAACAAGGAAATAATGCAAGGCAAAGGAAGGAAGCTCAAGCCAATTCGGTATGGTCCCTTTGAGATCTTGGAAAAGATTGGAACCAATGCCTTCCACCTTAATCTTCTTCCATACATACATTTATTAGGTTATTAATATTTGAATCTAAAGTTGTCTGAGCCTCAATGATAGATGAAGACTTTTGAGACATTTACAGGTTACGTTGGTTGATGATCATTCACGGGTTACATGTGAGTTTCTAGAGGATGTCATCTTAGGCTTGAGAGTCAGAGGGACTTCCACGAGGTTGAGAGTACCTCAGAGTGGGACTGAAGGAGATGAATCCAAGCGAGGAAAAATGGATGGAGATTAGTAAAGTGAAGGAACTTTACCCTCACTTGATTTTTGAGTAATCAAGCTTTCAAATGTCCAAAAGCTCTCTAGTGGGGAGGACTGATCCAAGGGGATACTTTTTCAGTAAAAATTGAAGTATCTCAATTGCTCTAGAATTCTACACCATGTCAAATATATCTAAAATTTGAGTCCAATGTAACTTGAATGAGCTCAAAAGGAGTCTGTATGCTCGAGTTATGGCTTGTCAAAGTTTGGTCAAACCAAGTGTTAGAGGCTAGTTAGAAAGGGAAAAAAATCATCTCAAAAATGGTCAAAAGTAGCATCATGACGAAGAACTCATCATGACAATTCCAAAGACATTCGTTTTGCATCAAATGGAGTCTGTATGTGTGAGATATGACCATTCAAAGTTTTAGTCAAAATGGGTTGACCATTCTGACATCAGCATGATGATGTGGACCAATCCAACAACGACATGTGGCCTGGCATACATAGTTGGCACTAATAATCACAAATCGACACATGGTAGTACAACCCAATCAAATCATGACATGTGTCCACCTTGCAGAAAATCAAAATGTGACACGTGGCAACCTGCTCTCACTCCTCCATTAGGTTGTTAAGTTTGTTTGTTCAAAATTATGTGGGGGGATTCGACACTCCCACCTATGATCTCCTATACACCCACATGCCAGATTATTTTATTGACTTTAAAAAGAGATAAGGGAAAAAATGGAAGGGGCATGGGTTGAATCCCTGACCCCCTCGATGTGAATCTCCCTCCAAGCGAGTAGACCATGCATTAAAGGTGGGATATGGAGCAACGAAAGTTTGTTTTATTAAAGACAACAAACGATGAAAAATTAATAAGGGGCTTGAGCCCCCAAATGAAACATAAAAATTAAAATTAAAATCCTATAATAAGGGGCTTAAAATTATATAACCCCTAAATTATAACCATAACCCTTTTATTTAGCACAAGCCTGATTTTGACAAATTTCAAAGGGTTTAAAATATCATTTGAAGATTATCAACGTGAGGAAAGGATAAAATAAGGATTTAAATATTATGTAAAAAGGGATTATATGATATTTTTATATGTAAATAGGGGGCATAGTTTAAATTTTTGCTGTAAAAGGGGAGATATGTTACATTTTGTAAATCTTATGGTTTTAAACCATCTTGGGTAAATTTATTGTATAAAAGGGGGTAAGAGTGAGAGTTGGGAATCCAAGTGATGATTAAGGAGAGAATAATCAAAAGGATTTTTTGTCCATTTCTTTGCAACGAGAGAATGTTGTCACTATGATGGAAGGAAATAGAGTTGTAATGTTGTTGAAGCCTTGTAATCCTGATTTTGAAGCATAATAGGAATGGTAATTCTATTGGAGAGGGCCCCATAGACATAGCCAATCTGGCAAACTCCGTGATCAACAGATGTTCTGACTTCTTTCTCTTTTCTCTGTTTCATTTTTGTCATCACATTTATAATGCTTTGTTCATTTAAGCATTTCAATTATGTTAATTTGTTTTTAAAGCCTTAATTAATCATTGTAATAGTTAAGTGTTCATAGCAATTGTCATAGATCCTAAATCATATCATTGAGGGTATTGGGAATATGGTCAAGGCTATAGGTTTTATAGTGGAGGGTATAAGGTAGAGGGTGTATATATGGACATATGTGTGCATTATGTGATAGAGATAACATTTTCTACTAAAATCATTGTACAAATCTAATCATTGTTGAAGACTCTTGATAATGAGCTTAGCACTACTATTTGTAATGACAAAAATTGCACTCCCTTCTTCAAGATAGTGCAATTTCTCATTTAATCAGGACCTATTTTAGTACCTTTACATTAATTACCCTTTAATTCATAATTAATAGGCCCCTAAGATCCTTTATTTTAGATCTTGAGGCTTATTTCAACTAAAAACCCAACAAAATCATTAAAAACACTTAAAATTTTAACAAATCACCCCAAAAATATAAGGTGGGAATCATACGCCACCCTCAACATATGAGTCCCCTTAGGTGGGACCCATATGCTAGGACTGGCATATGAGTCCCATTTGGGGCTTTTCTGGGGTTTGAGTGGGAATATCAGCTTTTTAATTCAAATTTTTGGTTGATGTCAACTCAACTTTTGAGATATGAATAACGGTAAATTAGGTGTTAATGCCTATATAAGAAAGCTTCTAAGTCAGTTTTTCATCTAAGCAAGAATTTTCAAGAGAAAATTCAAGATCCAAGTATTCAAGAGTCTTGAAGCATTCTTTCACAAGAGCATTCAAGTTTCAAATTTAAGAAAAGTTGAAGTCTTGGAGTAGCATTATATTTTTTTTGTAGTCTTCAATCTCACGTTCATTTAAGATCTAACATTTTCAATGGTTGATCAAGGTTGTCTATGGTGAACCATGATGGATTCTAGGTTGGGGAGATGCAACTAGCCATCAAGCCAAGCCTAATGACTTGTTTTGTAAGTGATACCATCTTCCATTATCACTCTACATTCATCCTAAGGAAGGTACAAGCATTTTTAGGGCTCATTTGAGTGATTATAGATCTCTCAAAGTGAGTCATTCATCTTCATATTTCATTCATGCATCTCATTATTGCACATTAGAATAGGGTTGCATTGCATTTCCAATTTCCTAATCTTAGACACACTTAAGATTAGGATTTATATTCCTATTTACATTCCTTTTTCATTATTTCTATCAAGGTTTAACTACCAAACTAGGGATTTGACCGAGGAAAACCCCTTATAAGCAAATCAAGTCTACATTCTATTTTGCAGGTCTTTTCACAAATTTGGACCTGAAAATCAGTTTGGAAGGAAAGAGTAGAGATTGGATCACAAATGTGAACTTTGAATTCCTGAAAAAAGGCGGAATGGGACTAATACATCAAAATTGGCGTATGAGTCCCATTACAAGCAATTTTCTAGATTTTTGCAATTTTAGATACCCTTTTTCCAAAAACCAATTCTTGCCTAGAAACCCTGATCTAGGATTGATATGCCCAGACTGGCGTATGAGTCCCAGTATGCCTTAATTTTAGAATTTCTAGTAATTCAGAGCTCATTCTATCCTTCTTTAGGTTTCTAGGTGCATACTTCTGAGATCTCACCTCTCTGTTTTAATTTATATGCATTTTTAGGCCATTTAGTAAAATAATGCATTACATTAGGCTTGAGCATTACATATTGCATTTCATTTGTCTTTCCAAGCCCTATCTTGGTGGTGAAGCCCTCATTAGTTTACAAATAGACCTTAGGACAACCCTATTGCAAAATTTCTTTCTCCTTTGCATACTTTAGATTGAGATCTTTATGGTTTCCCTTCAATGAGATAGTTGGAAAGTGGGTCTTGCTCTATGTTCTAAACCATATGAAAGAAATCAATCATCATCCCATTTTCTATTATTTCACTATTTTATCATAATCATAATTGATTACTAATTATAAAAAATATTTTTATTTTGGAGTCGGGAATTTTCTCTCAAAAGGGTTTTTCGCATGTAAATTTTAGTACTATGGTATTTTAATGTTCTACATTATTTTACATTATGTGAATGTGCATAAATAATGTAATTGTTAACGGCTTAATTGTTAAGGGCTTGGTGTGAAGATGGAGAATTAGGGTCATCACATTACAATAATATGTTATTTTCTAGACTCATTAGATCACCGCGTCATGGACATTGGGATTACTACTAATGTCAATATGCATGAGGTGGTTGTATCATTAATTTTTGAGGAGATTCAAAGAAAATATTATAAGATGACTAAGGAGGACCATTCTTTTTATGGTGAGATGAAGCAGAAAGGAAAGAAAAAGGAAAATAAGTCAAAATTTGAATCCCTTGGGACATCGAAGTATCCTATAAATTCCAAGGTGAAATATTGTAACTATGAAAAATCTAGGGGTAAAAACAGGAAGAGAGTCCACTTCTTGTGTAAGTTTTAGACTTAGCCAAAAAATTGAAATTAGGGAAAGTAAAACATGATCCCGTTATTTAGCAAACGGGATCTTGTTTCACTTTGAGACCCTGAGCCAAAAATGGGATCCTATTTTTGGAAGTTGGATCCCATTCTAAAACAAGATCCTATTTTATAAAGGCTTAAATTAAAAAACAAAAACAAAAACAAAAAAACAAATGGGATCTCGTTTCTAGAACAGGATCCCATTTCTAAAAAAGTTAATTTTCAGCCCAATTTTTGCTATTGGTTTCTGGTTAGAAAAAGGCTTGGGGACCTAAACCTTAGCTTTGGACTTGCTTTTACCTGCAACTTGAAGGTCATGTCAATGTCACTAGAAAAGAGTGACTTTGGACATATGTCTGAAGACATTTTTTGACTAAATTAAAACCCATTATAGATGAGATTGTGTAGATTCCAAATATATAATTTTCTTAGAATTGGATTATTTTTATATTTTTCAAATAAATTTTAATGAAACTAGTCCATAAACTTGAAATATCAGAGTTTCTATTATTTTAATATTTTATTAAATATATTTTTTAAAACAAATTAAATGTGCACATTCCTTAGAGAATTATTTTCAATTTAAAATAACATCAAAAAAATGATAAGTTTAGGTCATCTTATGCTTGATGTACACAAGGAATTTTTAAAACAATAATTATGGCTAGTAAAAATTAACAAAAACAAAATATTAAAAAAAACTACAAAAACTATCATGCACATTATTCAATGTGTTATAGATCTTTTCCCTAAAGGATTCAAAAAAATACAATTATTTAGGTCAAAATATGGATGATGTACACATGCATGATATGGTAAAAATAAGTGACTTTTAAACAGTAGTTTTTAGACATGCCTACTGAAAATTAATTTGTATCATCTGGGTATTAAAAAAAGTACATATTTGGAAACTAGACTCAGAGTACTACATTTCATATTACTGAATATTTTTCAAATTCAATATTTAAGTGCTTCAAATTTTTAGATCAAATGAGATGAATTCTGAAAATCAAGGAAAACACTTCCACTTTTTGGCTGAAAAGTGGACTCAACTTCTCGCACACACCCCTAGTCATTTTCAAAAGGAATAAAAGGAGGAGAAGGAAAAGATAAACAAGAATAAGTTCTTTGATTCTTACTCAGTTAAATCCTCTCAGGATGATGTAGTTTCTTTTGTGACAACCTTTGCAATGCATGCATATGAAGGTGTATGGTTCATAGAATCCTATTCATGTTTTTACATGGAATTGCATAGGGTTTGGTTCTCAAAGTATGAAGAGTTTGATGGTGGGAATGTGTATGTGGGTGATAAATCAAATTTGATTATTTATGGTTGTGGGTATGCGGGGATCATCAGAAAAAAATAGGCCCTTAGTGGCAAAAAAAATAAAAAAATTAGAGTTAGGCAACTTGACATAAAAATTTGAATAAGTTATCTATATTATTTCAAAAATATGTAAGAATATAATCTATAGAAAATTGAATATAGTTTCTAAACTACTAGGTTTGCTTAAAAAAAAAATCTATTTGAAAAAAATTTTGAAATTTCAATGTTGTAGCACTTAAATTTCAAGGAAAATAAGTAGGGGGTATGTTTGACCACCCTAGCAAATAAAATGATAAGTGCATAATATTTTAGATACTCGTAGAGGACTAATATCGATGAGTATATTTTTTGTAATTTTTTCCAAGTAAACAATTAATTATGAATTTTTGTACAACTTTTAAAAATATAAAAAAAAATGGTATGTCGACCACCATAACTTGGTCAAAACTTCAAAATGCAATTTTCTTTTTGTCCTATAATTATACAAATCATAGAATGTGATGCATGTTTTGATTCAAAAAATGTGATCTGGATTTGAAAGCTATAGATGTTTTGAATCAGTCCTATCAATCAAGACTTTAGTCATAATTTGAGATAGAAAATGAATAATGGTACTTATTAAATTCAAATTAAATCATAATTTATATTGGTGGAAAGCTAATAATCTCCTTTAAAACCCTTTTAGTTTCATCAATTTTGGGTAAAGGAAATTAATTCACGATACATACCCATCCATATTGCCACTTTTTGGCCCGGTTATGATCTTGCACATACCCTTGTGGAGGATCAAGATCTGATTCATTGATTGTAGTGTGAAGGAAATATATGGTGTGTTTCATATCCCTAATTTGGAATGAAACCTACTCTCTATGAGAAAGTTCAAAGATGTGGGTGTGTAGGTTGTTTATTCATGTGGAGGATGTACGATGATGATAGGAGCTATGGTGTTGGAAAATGTTGTTCAAATTGGCACTATGTTCAAGTTGGATGCATACATTTTTAGTTTACTAGTTCTTTTTACATGTCAAATAAAATACCTTTAGATTATCCATCCTCACAATTGGAACAAACAATGAAGAAATTTATTGTATAAAATTTTGATGGAAATTCATTTTCGGTACCCTAGGCTACACATTCCTTAGAGGTGAATCTTCCAACAAAGAAGATAATATTATGGCACTAGAGACACCACCATAATGGTGAGAGGGATCTTAGATCCAAAAAACATTAATACCTTGTGGAGGGGCTTGATTATTATAATCTCAAGTTTAATTTTTGTGAACATCACATATATGGAAAACAAATGTGTTCATTTTTATTCTAGTTATCATAAATATTTTTTGGTTTTGGACTAGTTTTGTTCATGTGTGTTTGGTCATGTCAATATTTCTTCATTATCAAAATTTACATATTTTTCATTCATTGATGATTAAAGTGGAAGGGAATTAATTTATTTTCACAAGAGTAAATCTAAAAAATTTAGTCAGTTTAAGGATTTTAAGCCATTTGTTGAAAACTAGACTTGTAGGAAAATTAAGAGTTTGACAAATAATAATGGTGGTTATTTTTGTTTAGTTGAATTCAACAAGTTCTATAAAGAGCATGATATTGAGAGGCATAAGATGAATGGATAAACCTAATAGGAAATTGGAGTTGTGAAGAGGATGAAAAATAAATTAATGAAGATGGATACGAGTATGTTGAGTGGAGCTAGCCTTGAACAAAAATTATAGGCTAAAATTGTAGCCACTACATGCTCTATGTTAAATAAATCTCCTACATGAGTGATTTCCATAAAACACCCATCTCCTACATGTTATCTAAGAGAATTTGGTTGTAAGGAATATGCACATTTATGTATTGAGAAGATGTTGGAGTTGCAGAATAAGTGTTTTAAGTGTATCTTCATCAACTATGGCGTCAATGACAAAGGGTATGTACAATTTGATATCTAGCTTGGTTGAGAAGATTATCTACATTAAAATTATAAATTTTAGAGAGTTCAAACCTTCATTTATTACTCTATAGGTAGAGACAGAAGAGAAGAAAAAGGATTTAGTTCATGTATCAGCTACTCCAATGAAAAATGAACTATGTACACCTATTGGAATCGATGATGAGGAGACACCACAAAAAATTGAATGTTTCAAGAAAGAAGATGAACCCCAACCTCAACTGTTGATGATGTACAAAAGATTGAGGATCAACGAGAAAGGTTTTGTTATTCATTGTTGGATTCCAATTATATTTTTTATTTGATTTCTGACACTAATGCATCTAGGATTTTTTGGAAGCTTGTTGGTGTTGTCATTAATGTTGACCCATAGCATTGGATATGTTGGAAGTTAGTGTTGTCATTAGTGTTGTCATTGATGTCAACTCCTTGTATGTAGAGATTGTTGAAAGATTAAGTATAGTTGGGAGATTATTGGAAATTTCTAGTAATGTTGGATGTGTTGTGGATTGATGTTATATTGATTTCAACCCTAGTATGGATCTAGTGTTGGTATGTGTTGCACTATGTTGTCATCTATATCATCGTTTGATGTCAACCTCTTGTGTAGTCATGTTGGAGAGTGTTGAATATGTTGTAGATGTGTTGGAGAAGTGTTAGTAGTGTTGCTGATGCAATTGGCTCACTTGATTTCTATGAGATAAGAGGGATTCACTGCACATGAGTTTTTTCATTCTCAAGAGATTCCCATAGAACAAATTTCCCTTATCCACCTCAACATAAGCTAAATGAAGAAATTGTGACAGAAATGTATGCATGTTAACTTTCAAAGAAGACTACTTCAGATCCCGTGAGAGTGAAACTTCTAGATTTTTTCCTACAACAAAGGAGCTCTCAACCAAAGGATGGCAGCATGGATTTAGGATGCCAGCATGACACGCTGTCATCCAATTGGCACGTTGGAATCCTAAGCAACAAAGAGCTCAAGAACTTAGGTGGGAGAAAGCAATGTTCCACTTCTTAGCCCAAATCTAAGGTCTATTTAACAGAACAATAAAATAGAGGACATAAACTATGAGAAAAGTACAAGGAGAACTTAGGGTATGTGTAGGATCATGATGGGCCAAAAATTGGTGGTATGATGGGTATGTGTAGGGTATGTGGCTCATGAATTTTTTTTTACCAAAAATTGATGAAACAAAAGTATTTTTAAAGGATATTCTTAACTCACCAATATAAATTATGCTTTACTTTAGTTAATAAAATAATTATTATTCATTTTCTATTTAAACTATGACTAAAGTCTTAATTGATAGGCTGATTAAACATCTATAGCTTTCAAAGGCAAGTATCACATTTTTGAATCGAAAACATCGTCATTTATGCTTCACATACTATAGGATTAAAAAAAAAAGAAAAATAGAATTTCATGAAGTTTTGACCAAAGTTAAGGTGGTTAGACATAGAGGTTTTATTATTTTTAAAAGTTGTAATAAAAAGAATTTCATAATTAATTATTTACTTGGAAAAAAATTACAAAAATATGCATCACATTGAGACATGGAGTCCTCTACTTATATCTAAAATGTTATAAAAATAATTATCATTTTATTGGTTGGGGGTGGTCAGAGACAGACACCACTTATTTTCTCTAAAATTTAAGTACTCATTTGTAGAAATTTAAAGTTTTCACCAAATAGATTTTTTAATTTTAAAATAAACTTAGTAGTTTAGAAGCTACAATTTACTATAGATTCTATTCTTACATTTTTTAAAATAATCTAGATAACTTATTCTAATTTTTACGTTAAGTTGCCTAACTATGATTTTTCTAATTTTTTTGCCACTTAAGGGCCTATTTTTTCCATGATGATCCTATGCATACCCCTTGGAGAGAACTTACCAACAACTAGACATCTGAGTGTTCACTCTAGGCTTTGCTACACAACCTACACAAAAAATGAATGAGGGGAAAATGTTGGGGCTATATAGGGGCTTGTTGTAGTCAGACCCCTTCTTTGGTGTTGTACCATAGAAAAAAGGCAACTTGCTTGACATGCGAATAACTCATGATAAATTGGAATTAATGAGGCCTTGATTCAAGTGTTGTGAGGCATTTTATGCATCCACACTATGTCTTGGACCCTTGTAAATTGAATAACATGCTTTTAACGATATCTTGTAAAGGTGTTGTAAAGTCTTGTAAAGGACTTTCACGCTTTTCTAGACTTAATGAACCCATTTTCCCTTAGTTCAAAATTATAGAAAATATTTAACTTCATCTTCACATCAATATAGAAGGCTTGTAAGATAAACTTAATGTTAAACTAATTTTTTAATGTGTCCCACACATTCACATTGGTTCTTATGCCTTCCTAGGCTATGTGGACCTCATTTTAGTGTTGTAAAGTGTATTTAATCATGCTTTACATTGAATTTTGTGTCCCAAGCCCTAATTTACCCTCACATCATCATCTGTAGGCCCCTATTAACCCATATTGTGCATCCCAAGGCTTAAATTGATTAAATAATTTCCAAAGTCACAATATAAATCTTATTTTCTTATTTCTTAACACCCTAGCTGTCAAAATGGCCCCCGCGGGACCCATTCACCACCCATGGTGAATCAATCCCATCCAAGTGGGACCCATTCACCATGGGTGGTGAATGAGTCCCATTTTTCCCATTTTTGACCTTTGAGTGAGAAAATTTGAAATTTTAGTTTATTATTTTCACATGTCGGCCTTAGGGATCCAATTTACGGGCTAATAAGGTGAATTTCATATAAAATAAACTCTTTAAACCCTAAATAACATTCATTCTTCATGATTCATCCATCATTCTTTCATCTCAAGACAAGCAAGTTAGAGCTTCACCATTTTGAGGCATTAAGATAACAATTTTTAGACATTCAAGGGAAGATTCTTCATGTTTTGTTATAGAAATTCAAGATCAATCATCATGGCAAGGTAATCAACTCCATTATTGCATGTTTCATTCCATTCTTTTATCATTTTGGTTTAATTACCTAAAAAGGGTTTGACCAAGGAAAGCCCCCATGCCATAACATTCAAAATTTCTCTCTCTTGTCTTGTGTGTTTGTAGATTTAGGCCTCTTGGAAGTTTGGAAATCATTAAGAATCAAGTTGCAAAGTTTTTAATGTCTTCTCTTCATTGAACAAGTCAAAATATCAACAAAAACTCATTCTCAGGCTCAAAAATTAGAGTTTCGGAAGCGGACACCTGTAGAAAGCCAAAGTGCAGAATGAAAGCTCCAGATTCCACCTTTGAATATTCAAAAATTCAAAATTGGACTCATTTTCCATGTCCCACTCCAAGGTCATTTTTTGGTTTTCTGCATTTTTAGATACCCTTTTGTCTGAAATAGGTTCCGAAATAATTTTGCAAAATTGGGATTAGTTCACCCAGAATGGTAAATGAGTCCCACCAGGCCTAAAAATAAGCATCAATAGCATTCCAGAACCCATTTCTAGTCTCCATCCATATTCCAAGTGCACACTTTTAGTTTCATCAAGATCTGTTACAATTTGCATTCATTTCTTGATGTTTTTGCATTACACAATGTGTTTTCAAAGAATTTACATTTGTTAGGTTGTGCATACTAAATCAATCTATTTCATCACTTTTCTACATTTAAATCATTTCATTTAGTCATAATTCCATCATACATGTATCTTAATTTGAATGAACTACCTAGATTTTGGGTGTGGGATCTATCTCTTTCCATTAGGTGAAAGACCCTAATTTAGTAAAAGAGGCATACCATTCCATCCTAACCATAAAATCTATGGTTCATTTTGGTGAACCTCATTTTTTACTACTTCTCTTTTCTGATTTGGAGTCCTTCATCATAGATCTATCCTTGCATTGACTTTGCATTAGGGTTTGCACTAGTTAAATTTTGCATTCATAAAAAGTGCATTTAGATTGCATTTTTAGCTTCTAGATTCATTTTAATTTTTTGAAATTCCTCATTTTTAACTTAGGTCTACATCATAGAACTCAAAAAACATAAAAATCACTCTTTTTTTTTAAAAAATTCTGAAAAAAGTCCATACTGGGACTTGTTCGCCACCTTGGGCGAATTAGTCCCTTTTCACCCCTGAAACTGCCCTTTATAGAATAGAAAACTCTATTTTTAAGCTTCTGTTTGGTGCCTTTACCTATATGTATTAGTTAGCTACTTTTTTGTAACATGCATTTCACTAGATCTAACTTAAAATAGCTCATTTCATGCATTGCTTCATTTTACATTTGCATTTATCTGATTGGTGCTTAGTGTAATTAAAAAATTACCTTGTTTCATATCTGAAAATTGCATTTCAAATCATTGCATTGATCTTTATTTACTTTTTCATAACATGTTCTTTATATGTTCCTTTGATTTCATTAAACATGGATTTTATAAGCATAACATCCCTTCTTATAAGTTTTATTTTGATTACAACAATAAGGAACATGTTAGTCTTGACCAAATCATTACATTACCCATTGGTGTGAATGAAAGTGTAGACAATCATCACACACGTACTTGTTCTTCTCCCAATACCTCTCCTATGAGTGATGAAGGTATCTTGGTGAAGGTAGTTACAAGTCTTGATGGTCTTGATTGTCCATCTCCTCATTGCCCTTTGGAAAATATTAAAAAACATGAACATGAGATCATAGACACATTCCTAAAAATCACCTTACCAAGTCTCCATGGTCATGACACTCAAAATTTTCCATCTCCTAATATCCCTCCTCGATGTAAAGAGGATAGGTTGGTGTTAGAAGACATCTTTACTAAGAATCATGAAACCCTTGATCCTCTATTCCCTAATGCTCCTCCCATTTGGGAAAATCTATTTGAAAACCATAGTGGTTCTTCTCTTGATACCTCCCCCACTTGTGATGAGGCTACTTTACCCTTTGATGACCATATTACAAGCTCTCCTAGTAGGGAAGAAAACATGGCACAAAATAATGATACCTTAAAGATAATGGACACTCAAACACCTTCTCATAATCATCCCCCTCTGAACATAATCCCATAATTGATCATTCCCCTATTGACGATGAAGTTATTATGGAAGAACCAAGCCTTACTTGTCAAGCACATGTGGCTTCTTGTTCTCCTAAAAACTCTCTTCCTAGGGAGAATATCATGGTGCTAGAATGAAGCAACACTAATAATGATTCTTCCTTAGGTAAAATAGTGGTTTATGATTTCCCTTTATTAGAGATAAATCAAACCAAGACCACTGAGATTATGAATGTGCAAGTTTCCATTAGATCTCCCTCGATCAATGGACCTCATAGATACCCTGTGGTACATCCTAATAACCCTTTAATTCTCTACCCACCTTCACAAAAACAACAAACTCAAAATAAACCTGAACTTATCCTTTACCCTCCTCAAACTAATGTATTGCAACAATCGAGTTATAATATCATTGCTAATACATATAACACTCGAAATAATCTACAACTACAACAACCCACACCAACACCCTTACCGTTTCCTAATCCTATCCCACCTAACCCTTTCTTACCAGGTCACAAGGAGTATGATCTTCTCGAGCAACTTAAGAATACTCCTGATAAGATATCATTATGGGACCTTATTCAAGCCTCCCCTCACTATCACAGAATGATTCAAACCACCTTACAACATGATCCAATGTGAATGTGTAAGACACATTACAAAACTAGATTATCATTAAGTTTATTTTAAAAGCCTTCTAGGTTGATATCAAGATGCAATTAAATACATTTTATAATGTTGAATTAGGGGAAAATGGATCCATTAAGTCTAGAAAGGTGTGAAAGTCCTTTACAACACTTTACAACACCTTTACAAGACATCGTTAAATGAATTTGAAAGGGTCCAAGATCTAGTGTGGATGTGAAAAACACCTCACAACACCAAATCAAGGACTCATTAAGTCCAATTTATCTTCAATTATTCCCCAAATTAAGCAAGTTGCATTTTTTCTATGGTACACATACAACAAGAAGAAAGAAGAACATTGTATGCATCTAGAAGGTATTCAAGAAGGAACTTGAGTATGGCATATCTTTGAATCCCAAGAAGTTTGTGTTTGGGGTGAAAGAAGGGAAATTGTTTGTCCATATTGTGTCAAAAGAAGGAATAAGAATTGATCCTACTACAATAGAAAAATTTCCCCAGCTAAAGAATGTCAAAGGAATCTAGTCATTCTTTGGAAAAATCAATTTCTTAAGGAGACGTTTATAACTAACTTTGTAGAGATTACTCATCCTATTTGCAAGATGTTGAAGAAAGAAGAAAAGGTAACTTGGAGTGAAGAGCCTATTATGGCATTTAAGAGTATCAAACAAGCCATAAAGGAGGCTCCAATGTTGAAGTATCTAGATTTCTCCAAGCCTATGAAAATATTTCCTTTTGCATCATTCCATTCAATTGATGTTGTGTTGTTATAGAAAAATGAAGAGGGCTTTGAACAACCCATTGCATTTTTAGAAAATCCCTGCAAGCCACCAAACTCAAGTATGATATGACAAAGAAACAGGCCTATGCATTGGTCAAAGAGGTGAAAATTTTCAAAATATATTTAATGGGAACTACAATCATAGCTTATGTCCCAAGTGTTGTAGTGAGAGATATTTTCACTCAACAAGAGGTCACGAGCAGAAGATGTAGGTGGATCAATAGGATCCAAGAGGTTAAAATTGATGTTCAAATCACCAAGTTGGTGAGGACACAAGGTTTAGCTAAATTGATGTCTGAAACCAACTTGGAAGCCAACCAAATAAATTAGACTAAATTTATAAATGTTGCACCTATAGGTTGCCTAAACAAAACAATCTATTGAGAGGGGGAGTGAATAGGTGGATATTAAAGTTTTAACTCTTCAACCTTTTTGAGCATACTGAATTCTTTCAAACAACTTAATGTGCAGATTGAAATATGAGATATAGAAATGTAAACAAGCACATAATCAAGCAACACATAACATAGGATATACGTGGAAAACCCAAGATGGGAGAAACCACGGTGAGAAATGTTGTTAGGAGCTACTATCCTAATCCAACCCCACAAAGAAATATTTTGTTACAACTTTTAAGGGAGCCAAACCTAAGGAGACACCAATCCCCTATTCTAAGCACCAACTAATTTATCTAATGGAACCAACCAATTAGATTTACAACATATAGGATTATTACAATTTGTTCATTAAGAACATAGATCAATGTTGCAACTTACTCTACAACTACTCAAGTTTCTGTTGCTGCCACAACAACTCTCTTCTCTGCTCTGCACCCCTCTATTCTTCTCTACTCTTATCTTTATTTAGTGTATTCTCTATCTACCTCAAAGAGCTTAGAATACCCTTTGTACAATGCACACACACACACACTGCTCTTCTGCACTCACCCCGGGTATGTGCAGGATCATCATGGAAAAAATAGGCCCTTAAGTGGCAAAAGATTCAGAAAAATCAGAGTTAGGAAACTTGAAGTAAAAATTTGAATACGTTATCTGTATTATTTCAAAAATATGTAAGAATATAATCTGTAGCAAATTGAATGTAGTTTTTACACTACTAAATTTGTTTAAAAAAATCTATTTGCTGAAAATTTGAAATTTCAATGTAGTGGTACTAAATTTCAAGGAAAAATAAAGTATGTGTTTTCCAACCACCCTAACCACAATAAAATGATAATATTTATTTATAATATTTTGGATATAAGTAGATGACTTCGTGTCACAGATGTGATGCATATTTTTTATAATTTTTCAAAGTAAATAATTAAATATGAATTTTTATTACAACTTTTTAAAAAATATAAAACTAATAATAATCTAACCACCTTAACTTGGTCAAAACTTCATGAAATTCAAATTTTATTTTTTTAATCCTATAGTATGCAAAGCATAGAATGTGACACATATTTTGGTTCAAAATGTGATTCGTTGAAATCTATAGATGTTTTCAATCGACTATCAATCGAGGGACTTTAATTAAAGTAATTCAAAATAGAAAATGAATAATAGTACTTATTAAATTCAAAGTAAAGAATAATTTATATTGGTAGAAAGTTGAGAATCTCCTTTAAAAAACCTTTTCATTTCATCAATTTTGGGTAAAAAAAAAAGTCAATAGCCACATACCCCTCATATTGCCACTTTTTAGCCCATCATGATCCTGCACATACCCCCTCGTTTTTGCTTAACACCACTTTTTTTCTCATTTGTTTTGTATTATTACACATCATTGGTGATTGCCTCGAGATTCTCTACCACATACAAACCTTTTGTTAGGATTCAAGGATATGTTCTTCACTACCATACTTTTGCATTGAGCCACACAACATTAAATTTTTGTGCAGAGAATTTTCCCTTATTGTCTCTCTGTCACAACCTAGGATATGATATGCAATTAATGCATCCTTCTAATTATCCAATTTGATCTTGATCCCAACCTCTATAGCAATTTGTGCCACCATTTTGTGCATCAAATCTTCATTAAATTTTTCATAGATGTAGGTAGAAAAATTAATTTTCTTCTCTGTGTCAGTTATCAGTTCAACCAAGCCCTTGTTAACACTGACTTAGTTGTTTGTATTCTTCATGTTTAAATATGGGATATCGATCATCTATCTTCACACCATGATCTTATGACTCCAATTCAATCATCCATCTTTAAACCTTGACTGTTAAAGATAAATGGTCTTTAAATCTCCATCATCAATCTTGTTTGTCATGACCATCACATATCGCTACTTCATTTATGGCTTCAACATTCATACTCACGAAGTGAAAAAATTGACTGACCACAATCAGACTAATCGCCCTTTAGATCTACATCATCGATCTTACATTGTGCATCACTGTTACATATATGCCTTTATTTCCTCTTCAACGATGTGAGTGGACATGGTGATCATCGTTGGATCAATCGCCATCCAATCTACACTATCCCCCGCTATATCAATACAAAAGGAAACGGGCCCACAAAATCCTAGTGGGTTGTCAACCTAATGCCACCTGTTCACTTTAGATGTCACCTTCTTCCATGTCACACCTTCTTTCATTCATTGCTTGTCATGAGAACTATCCTATCGCTTCACTTCACAACAATGATGTGAAGTAGTCCAAGCGATATGTCACCATGTGTCTGCTAGACTACACCTTCAGATTGTTAAAGGAACTCTAAATTCACACACCCTGATATCTAGAAGTCCCTTCTATGAAGTTCTATCAGAATGTCGAAGGGACCAACATTTTGTTCCAACTAATATTTACCCTTCTCCTCGATGAGGTAATCCTATTTTCCAACCAACCTTACTCAAACTGTACCATTGATTAATCTGTCATTTCCATGTGTCCACCACATAATCTCTTGTGTCATCTTCCATTGGAACCCACCAAATTCTTTTTCCTCCATCTGATCAAAATGTCATTTTATCTCCACAATTTCTCACTCTCCCACAAGGTATAGATGGTGTCCCACTAAAAGTGTCTTAGGCTAGCGAGCATCATTGATCTTCCTTGGCATGATCACTTCCACTAATAAAACTCCATCGCTCATTGCTAAACTAGAAGTTTGCTTCAAAAATATTTCTATGATGCATGGGACCTTAGCAATATCCATTAGATGTAGAGATATTGAGCGTGCATCATCTAATATTCTTCATTGACACTCAAACTTCTTTGACTAGAAGGAAAGGTAAAAGGGGTTAGTCACCAAATGGTTTTAATGACATAAGTTGTAACTTATGTGACCAGAACCTCCAAGAAGCAATCAATGACAAAATAAAAAATATGTTAAGGCATTGTGACTACAACCCTAGGGTTTAGCCAATAAACCCTAATTAAGACCAAGAGAAAACACAATTCATTTCTCAGTGCAATATACATCCTCTGAACCTACTAATTACATATTAGGAATGATGCTAATTACATTGTTGCGGAAAGATGACAACATTTTGAGCAACTTTTGCAACATCTGCAGAATCATTCTTCTTTCACCATAATCATGTATCAGTGCTTCTAGAACCTGATCAATATTTCTCTGTCATCATGCTTCTAGGATTTCTTGCATGATACCTCCTTTTGACATCAATGACAACTGATAATATACTAACATAGGTGACATGCAAAAATGTGGTTGGTATAGATGGATTGTTCAATATCTGTAGACTATGCAATGTCCTAAAGGTATGACAGATAATGAAAGAACCCCGAAGTTGCAAGCTATTAAGTATGCAATTATTGAAAATGAGCTTTGGTGGAGAATTACAGATAGAGTATTACTAAAATGTGTATCTATGGTAAACAAGCATTGGTACTCCTAGTAGAAATGCATAGTGGAGTATGTGGAGGCCATGTTACATGGAAAAGACAACTACCCACAAGATTTTGAGAGTAGGATTTTGGTGGCCCTTTGTGTTCAAAGATGCCCACAAGTTTGTGAAAACCTGTGATGCTTGACAAAGGTTCTAAAGAAAGCTAAAGTTTTTAAGGAGATTTTCCTCTCATGTTGATTTTAGTCCAAGCCCCTTTTCAGTAGTAGGATATTGATTTCATTGGTGAAATATCTGAGAAATATAGTGGGGGGAATTCTTGGATTCTTGTTGTCGCTAATTATTTTATAAAGTGGATGGAAGCAATCTACACAAAGAAATCAACAAGGTTGTGGTCAATTTTCTGATGAACATCTTGATTAGGTTTAGACACCCAAAGAAGATCATCTCTGGTAATGCCATGTGTTTTAGATTGGATGAGATTAAAGATTTTTGTGACAAGCATGGAATACAAATATCTTATTCTTCCCCTTATCATCCACAAGGGAATAGTCAGGAAGAATCAAGTAACAAGAGTTTGATGAAGATCATCAAAAGCATTATTGAGAAGAATAAGAAAGCATGGGACTCAAAACTGAAGCTTGCACTATGAGAAAATAGGGTTACTATTGGGTAAAAGCACAAAGTTCTGTCACACTTTCATCCAACTTATCATAACAATTGAATTAAGTATTTCTAACTAAAAATCAATTTTGGTCAAACATATGTTCTAGTAAGATTCATTCTAGCTAAGTTAGATACTTCCACAACCTTTTCAACTAAAATTATTGGCTAAAAATATATGGAGCACCACTTTGAGTCCAATTTACCAAAAAAATAAAATTATTTGAAAAAATGCTTCAGTAACCTCCTACTAATGTAAATAACATTTTAAAAATATAAATACCCTTTAGATCCATAAGTGTAATTTTCAAAAATATATGTATTTTAATAGTTTAATTATTATTTATATTTTATTTTTCTTTTTTACTAAAACTAGGTTATTAGCACAAAATATTAGGTTGATTACCATGCTAAGGAAAAATACTAAAACTTATTAAAAACAATATAAAAAAATATGATGCACTAGATAAAAGAATCTATTTCAAGATGGTATAATTTTTTTCCATTTTAGATAAATATTTAATATGCAAGTTGAGGTCCCATGGAAACAACTATTTTTTGATTCACGACATTTTAATATTTATTTAAAAATATATATTTATCAAAACAGAAAAATCTACCAAAGCTCAAGTTAAAAATACACACAAAAATTTGAAAGAAAAAAAAATAAAGTTTACTATGTTTGATGTCTCATGTAATTCTATTTTTCAAATACTTATCAAAGAACTAAATTATAGTGTTAATTTTATTAAAATATAATTTAAAAATAACTTTTAATTCTATTTCCAACATAAAATGTGCCACTAAAAATATATTTTACTAGTTTACATCATTTCAAAATTCAAAACATATATGCCACTTTTTAGTGATTCAAGTTTAAAAGTTGGATCAACATTGGTTGTTTCCTTTATAAAGTGTGACACAACTTTGTACTTTTACCCTAATATTAAGAAAGCTACTAGACATTCCTTGTTTGGTCTAGTATACGGTTGGATGCAAGAGTGCCTTAGAACAATTTTTAGAAAATGTATAAATTTTTGCAAGAATATGTTGAAGACATTTACATGATGAAATGCAACACAGGGTTGATGCTCTAAAAGAGTTGGATGAAACTAGAAGAGAAGCTCATGATAAAAATTCCAAAATGTAGTTGCGAGTCAAGAATTTATATGATAAAAAGGCTTCTCCAAGGAAGTTTCAAGTAGGGAGCATGGTAATGATGTGGAATGCTAGCTCACTCAGGATAAGGGAAAACATGAAAATTTTGATGCATTATGGTTGAGTCCTTATCTGGTAGCAAACACACATGGTGAAGATTCTTACTACATACAAAGTATAACTGGAGAATTTCTTAATTTCTAGTACATGGACAATTCTTGAAAGCATACTTTTCTTAAGGTATGCATATTTTCCATGTACATTGTAAATATTGCATTTTTTTGTAAATTGGTTTGATTTTTTGTGTTTTCTTTGATTGGTTTGGTTTTCCTTGTTTGGGTTGTCCCTAGTTTTGGTTCTTTGGTTTGGTTTGCTTCAACCTTGATATTTTGAGATCTCACTCTATTCTTGAAGAACAGATGTCCCAACTAGAGCCACTAGTGGAAACCCTAGAAAAAATATTGTTCCATTGATAATTGTTACAAAATTTGGCTATCTCCCTGATTTGGATGAGTAGATAATGACTTAGAGATTTGGTTTTACTGTTGTTCTAGGGTTTTATTTGGGTCTTAACCCCTTTGAAAAATTTGAAGTGTTAATCCCTTGCATGCATTCTAATTGGTCGTTGATTGGTAATTACCTATTTCTAGTTCTCCAAGTCATAACTTGAGTCATCGAATCCATTTAGTTACTAACCCCTTATGCCTATTCAACTGGTTGTTTCTTGTCTAATTGTTTTAAACTTGTCATACATTATACATGTTTAAAAGTGCAAAATATTTTCCTTTATCCTAAGTTAGGGTTTACTATATTCCTAAAGCTCGTTTATATTATAAACCTTGTGAACGAACCCCTTTTAAGTCATAAAAATATGCACATTCCTTTTGAACTTCCAAACAATGCTCGACGGGTCCCACTGAACTCATCTTATTGGTTGATCGTGCTAGCCTACGAGAATAAATTATTGTGATAAAAAACATGGAGGGATAGTAGGTGGGTGACACATGTCCACCCTCATGGAGGGTCCTACCACTCTTCAAAGGCACTGATGGTGATAGGTTATGGAATCAATGGTTAATATGATGAACTCTGGCAAATGAATCTTGACTGTTCCCACTAGCCCATGAGGGACACACTATCAGATCTTAGTTTATGGAGGGATAGCAAGCGAATTCCACATGGCATCAACGCCACTATCCATTGAACTATTGAAGTATGTGGAATATTTTGTGAAATATTTTGGGTAACTATGGGAATGATTTAAAATGCGTGTGTTACTAATGGTTTTTCTTAGCATGTGCAAAATGGTTCCACCAGATGTTTTAATTTGGACCATTTGTCACTAAAGGATAATAACTCTCATGATTGCTAGCCTGTTGCACATGTTGAAGGTTGTCTAGTTGATCTAGGCTATTGTTCACTAGCTCATGACCGTAGAATTGAATCCTACATATTCCAGAGGGCTAGCGGGTTGCTAACATGTGGATCCTTTGGCGGATTGTAAAGCATGGTGGGGCTACTAAGCTTATGAAGAAGTGCAAACTTAGTGGAAGTAAAGCATTGTGGATGTCAAGTCAGCAAAAAAGAAAATGTTCAAACTTTTTTTATTCCATTTGAGCAACAAATTGATCCACATCAAGATGAGATCAATGGTAGAGATTCAAATTCACCAAAAATGACATCATGGAGCCGTTTTGGTTCATGCAAGAGAGTAGTAATGGCACAGTTGATGATTTTCTACCAAATTGAAGGATTTTTCTATCATAAAAGCCTATTTTCAAGCTTATAATTGATTGTAAAAACATCACAAAGGCATTTCCATGAAATTGAAATTTTTGTGT